>BLKR01003340.1:0-149754 GCA_011170035.1 Teleogryllus occipitalis
GATCAGCGATAATAAATAATTTTCTCTCATTTCTTTTCTTTCCATTTTTTCTGTCAGGATACGTGTATCGTGTTGATTTTTTTAATTACTTTATAATTTAAAACGTCTAGGAAATGATATGAGCACATGAGAAACCACTTCATTCCTATTAAAGATACGCAGAGAAACGCCATTTACGTTATGGAACATAAGACAAATCGATAATAATTCGATTAATTTGAGAGTTGAAAAGTGGTTATACCCACAGATTTTATTTTAGTTTCAATGTCTAGTGACACATACTTTTTTGTCACTTTAAATATCTTCGCAGAAAAACGTCTGCCTCAGATTAAATCCCTTTCTTATTCACTAGGCTTCGTCGTATCCGCTACAAAAACATTAATTCTCTCTTGGTTGACATACGTTCTACAGGACGTCTGTAAAGTAAGCCAGATGATTCTGCTTCCGTTCAATGTGTGTTTACAAGTTCAACGACCTGAATAATCTGCTCAGTTTCAGCGAGTAACAAAAAACACATCTTTGCTGCATGTGCCATTTGCTTGTACAATGGAGAGAACTTTTAAGAAAACAAATAAGTTATGAAAAAGTTATTCTAATTTTATTACAATTGGATCGTAGTTCTCTCTGGTTGAATATGTTCTGCTTGTCTTTCTATCATTCTGGAGCAACATGATTAATTTCGTATTAAATGACTAACGAGTTAAAATTAGTGACACACAGTTAAAATTCTATAAGACAATGGCAATACCAACCCTGCTATATTGTAGAGAATGCTGGGTTTTGAAACAAAGAGAAATGAGCAGAATAGAGGCTTCAGATATGAAGTTTCTGAGAGCAGTAAAAGGTTGAACGAAAACTGATCACGAAAGAAACCAAGATATCCGAAACGAACTAAAATTTGTATCAGTTCTCGATCAAATCCAAAAGTATAAAAGAAATTGGACCCAGCATCTAAATAGAATGGAAGTGCAGCGACTTCCTCAAAAGACATGGAAATATCGCCCCTTGGCAAACGAGATCAAGGGAAATCAAGAAACAGTGGACCATCGCATCGGAACAGACCGTTAGGTCTAGACCGTGAAGATGATCAGGATGATGATGATGATGATGATGATGATGATGATGACTAACGAATTTGCAGCTTCTGTTTGGATTGCCAAAGAAGTTTCTGGTCTTCTTTACTACCAATCCTAAGAATTTCATTAATGTGTGTTCTGGAAGTTCGTAATTTCTTCTTCCCAACTAAATTTTGTCCAAATGTGTTGAAAATACATCTTGTTACGGTATGTAAAATATGAAAAACACGGACGGGGAAGAGATTATATCAATCTGTATTTAGTGAAATTGAACAGATACATACTTCTACATTCAAAAGTTAGAAGCAAAATGATTCAAAATAACAGTCGTTGACAAAGAAACCACCACGTGATCTAGTGCGTAGGAAAGGGGAGGAAAAATTGCACAAACCTACTCCCTTACTACTCCTCTACTTCGCTTACTGTGAAAAGCAATTATGATACTCGTCAATAAAATAAATCACTGAAGAAGTGAAAATACCATAAGACCCACAAACAACTAAACATTTTTCAAGAATTTTAAATGAAAATTTTTATGAAAAAGCACATAGGAGACACGCGAGATCATGTCAGCGGAGCCACAACTGCAATGCAAGAAACGGGTTTTTAAATGTTAAAAAGCATTCGAAGCTGACAAAATTCCGTAATACCCTGAGTCATGAAACGTAACATCAAATATATTTTTAACATGTTGTTTTCCGTGTGTTGACCAGCGGTTTGTAGGGTCAATGGCCCTCCACTTCCCATGGCGGAAGGGCCTTCCACTTCCTACGCCCATGGGGCCACTCCACCTTCGCGACCCCACACGTGTGCTCGAGCGTCGCGACGCGTCGGGGCGGAAGCGGCTGACTCAGCTAATGGCAGGGCGCCTTTCCGGGCCCACACACTTCGCGCCCAGTGTGGCTCAGCCCAAACGCGGTGCGCCAGCCAGTAATTGAGGGCCACTGGTTGGCGGACAGGTGGAGTCGTTCCCCCAGTTCGTGACCGTCTCTCTGGCCCCGTTTACAGGCGTCGTGGGCCGATTGTATTTGCAGTAGTTCTGCTGTTTTGGAAGGTTTCTTTTCATATAGACATAGTTGTCCTTGCTGAGCTGGGAAGTATACAGTCGTGAGTGGAAAAATGAACCTTCGAATAGCTGTGTGTTAAAAATGGTGAAACGTTCTTAACACATTTAACTGCTATTTACAAATATCAAATTGCATATAAATTAGTGAATAATTCGTGATAAATATATTTTGCTTCCAAATACTTTATATATTAAAATATATTTATTCTGGAAAGTTGAAAAGTAATTTGTTTTCCACAACATTCCAGTAACATTCCAGAAGAAAAATCACGCATGATCACATCACCCAAAGAAAATGTGGACAAAGTTTCTGGATGCTAACTATTTTGGTCTTTTTATAAATCCATTGAAGGAGAGAACAAGCCTTCTAAAAACACTTTTTTAAAATACAACAATACACATATTTAATGTACAAAACGTGTGAAATCACTCTAAGCTATTCAATTTCGAAATAATACAAACATTGGAATTGTTTTTCTAACTTTCATATCCCCTGTTACTCCACGACGTGAGGAAGAAAGCCAGTGTATTTGCAGTGTGCGAGAGATCTTTACACACGCCAGCTCACCTTCACTATTGTCCCTTAAGCCGCTTCCAAAAGGCGCATACCGCGCTTGTAGAAAACAGCAGAAATTTGATAATTTAAATTTCCTCACGTCTCGAATTGTCATTTCCCCTTCCTCTTCTAAACTGATTTGGCATTTGACAACGCGGCATGTCGCAACACTCGCTATCTCGAATCTTCTGTTCCGTTTCATTCTGGAGATACCGACGTTCCACCGAATTATTTGAGAGATCCAACTTGGAGGGAGGTGATCCGCTGATAAGCCTGTTGGGGCGCGCAAGGGCGTTGGCAGCGGGAATGCGTGAGCGCCCAATTAGCATGGGCGCGCCGTCGGCCGCGGCGTCCTCGGGGGAGCGGCGATTAATTAGCGCGTCCGCTCTCTTCCTCCACGCGGTCTCTGCTCCTCGCGAACATCAGGGCGGAACGGAATTAGCAGAATCCATACCTAATAATCGAGACTGGAATCATTTTTTAAAATTTGTTTCACTGAAACAGAGTATGTAGAATGTATTTGGAATTTTGGGTCGATTGTTCTAGTAGCTAACACTCTTCCTCATGACCGGCCCTATTTTTAATTCCCACGCATGGGGGGGGGAGAGGGTAAGAGAGACATGTGGCGAACATGCCTATCTCTGCCTGCCTGAGCTCTTCTTCGTCACACAGATACAGAAACTGGGACAATTTTAAAGGAATGCTGCAAATCTATTTTAGCCTGGACCGGAAATCGATACCGGGATCATACTACGGGAAGCTAGTACGCTGTCCATGAGCCATCCTAGAGGCCTTCAAATTGATTGATAAATATATTTTTGTTTTCCACAACGTTTCAGCTGTTAATTAGGATTTTCATCTAGTAGATCTTTGGTTAGTTTACCAGATAATCGTAACCTAAGTTCCAACTGATGAAAATTCTAGAAAAGGAATCAATGTTGGTATTAAAAACCTATTTAACAGTCTGATTCCTTAGTTCCAATGTTTGTCACTTTATTACTGACAATAATTCTGAAATTTTTACTAGTAAATATGTATTACAGTAAAACATGCTCAACGCGGAACGTGTATAATGCGGAAAACTGTCTAATGTGAACATAAATCCCGGTCCTTACAAACGTAAATTCTACAGTATTACATTGCATATTGCGGAATCTTGTCTAATACGAAAAAAAATGTGGTCCCTTGAGATTCCGCACTGAACAAGTTTTACTGTATTTTCTAGCTACCTTACTTCACTTAACTAACAAATGATTTTTTTAAAGTGTCTCTTTTCTTGTGCACCGGCAGTAAAGTGACTCGAGGGAATCGCAAGTCTGCGGTACAACTCAGATTCTCGATGATGTCTCAGAGATTTTCACAATCTGTGGGGGATATGCCACATGGGGTTGGGGGATTCTTTCCGACGCGCAGCCCTAAGGAGCATGATGAGTTAAGATGAGAAAGGAAGGTTCGCACTCAGCCTGTTGTTTAGAGTATTGCTCTAGCATATGTCTACAATTGATCATATCACGGAAACGATCCTCAAGAGAAGTAGGCTTTAAAAATCTCGTGCAGGCAGACGCTTTCGATCCAGAGTTGTAAAACCAACTTCAGAGTTGTAAAACCAACTTCTTGGAATAGTGAGCTCATGTCTAGAATCTATTTCATCCGTTTCTTCTTAAATGCCCTGCCATAATTTCAGTGAATTGAATAGAAGGTCTTTCACTGGAATTTTCATTCATAAGGTATCGAAAAAAGTATGTCTCTGACCATGTTGCTTGACTGAGCGGCCGAGTAATTCTAGTTCATTCGGTACCATTCTGCCGACCCGGAAGGTAAACTTGTGTTCGTCAGAACGCGTCCTTTTCAGTGCGACCGTGCGCTCTTCTAAATGTTTGAAATATTTGTTCGTTTACAGCCTTGTTCGCCCGAAGGCAGCGTCGGCCGAACACGGCTCCCCTCTGACCGAACCACAGGTTTCTTTCTACCGCTGGACCTGGAAGGGTAGCTCAGGCATCAACTGATGTCACTGCAGCACCTCTGGTAGTTTTCCGTGGTTTCTTCGATCAACACTAGGCGAATGCCGGAGCAGTAACCTAAGAAATGGGTTATGGATCGCGCGCGATCTGTCCTTCCTCTTCCTTGTCCTATCCTCTCCCCTTACACATACACATACACTGACATGCACTACACTACCACATATTCCGGGAGACCGGTCGTGAGCTTAAAGCTTGTCCCGGCTGGGGCGGTGTCCCGCTTGTGGGAGAGTCCTGGTTAGGGGGAAACCCAGCTAGCCGACGGTGGGTCGCCGCCGAATCTCGCCATCCAGCGGGGGAAGGTCACTACCCTCTCCCGAGGAAAAAATGCACTACACTTACGGGACTAATGACTTAAGCTGCTGACGCGCCCGGAATCACTAGCCAACCAACTAACCAATCTACCGCTGGCAAAACCGAATTGTTGGCTGGCAGCGTTCCGGCCCGCCGCCCCACGCCGCCCCGCGCCACGCGTGCCTGGCGTGCAGAGGCGCTCGGCCGGTGTCGGGCGCGTGCGGCAGTTCCTTTCAGGCAAATGAACGAAAGGCGCGCAGCCAGGCGGGCAGCAAGCGTAATTAACGCGCCGTGTAGGGCGGCCGGGCTGCGCCCGCACACTCACAGTGGGCCCTATGCATCAGAGACGCTCCACAAATGCAAGGCCCAAGGGTCCATTTAAAAATGCCAAATTTAGCTTTGGTTCTATCTCTTCCCTATAGCTTTCATCGAATGATTGAATAATGGCTTCGAGCGCGTCATTAGTCCCGTAAGTGTAGTGCATGATCTTCCCCTGGATGGTGAGATCCTGTGCCAAACTACACGTCAGCGGAGTTTTCCCCTACCAGGAATCTCCCACCAGCGGGGCACTGCTCCAGCCGGGACAACCTCTAAGCTCCCGACTGGTCTCCGGGCGTGTTTTAGTAATGTAGCCTTGTAAGTGTAGGTGTAAGAAGGAGGATGCATGCGGTCCGTGGCCCTTTTGTTAGGGTACTGCTCCAGCATTCGCCGAACGTTGATCGAAGAAGCCGGCCGCTAGAATTCTCCTTGAGACAGAGACTGAACCTAGCTGTCTAGCCAGCGTCAAAGAAATCCTTGAACCGCCGGGACTCGCACCCTAGGACCTCCCGGTGCAGTGGCTACTATGATGCGTTGAGCCACCTAAGCCGATTTACCTGTAGCAAAATCTACACCCCACCCCGTGATGAATCAGTTTCGATGTCCCCTCCCGTTGCCCGTTCTTTCTGAGTTAAAGGAAGTCTAAGACCATTTTGCGGTAACTTCCATCCCTCTGAAAGCAAACATATTTTGACCTGAAATGGCGCTGAAGTGTGATAATATGAAAGACTTAAAACTTTGAATGCAGCACTTCTCTCCCGACAGAAGAGAACCTGTCAGCGTAAATTGCAAGACATTGACACTTTAGCAAGATACTTCAGTCTATAGTGAACTACCTATCTTGTAAAAATGTTTCATGAAGCTATGTTCCTTGTATTGGGGAATTGTATTTCTAAATGTATCACACACGTACAAAATCGACTCTAAAATCTCGCTCGCACCGCAATATTCTCACAATGGAGCTGCTAGAAACACCGACAGATTTACAACTCTCCGGGCTTCTTTTTGTATGGATATCTTACGTGCCTAACGTCACTTACCTGGCAGGGAATGTTGAATAAATTATCGGTCTCTGCCCACTTCCACTCATACATACCTGGCAAGGACTAAACATGCTTTGGTTCGATGTATCTGATGCATTTGTTTCGCTCATTTTTAGAATGTTATCAGTTAGTCTTATTTGTGTGGAATCAATGAAAATGCCTTGCTTTCCCCACTTTCCATTGCTTTCGCGCTACGTTTCTAAGTGGTACCAACAAATCAGTAAAATGTCCCATACATATCTTACCACGCTTTCTTGTGTTGTATACAAAACGATCACAAAGGAAAGAGCAATATTTTCAATATTATCTCAATACCACTCGTAGTCTTACACCTTACGTAGATTCCGAAACATACAACAGTTAATGAGGAATGTGTACTTTTGTGTCATTACCTAAACAGCAGTGAAATAATGTAGAAGTCGCTATTAGAAAGAGCGGATAAGCGCAGCTCGCTTCGAAAGATGAATTTTACAAGTCGGCGCACTCTGCCTTCTTAAAACGCTGTGCAGATGATCATGGGGAGGAGGCTTCGTGGTGTAATGGCTAGCGCAAACGCCCTTTATCGCTGGGACCCGAATTCGATCCCTAGCCAGTTCATGTGAAATTCGATGTTGACAAAGCGAGCTCTCCGCTGGTTTTCTCGAGGTTCTCCCGTGTCCCCTTCCTACATTCCGCCGTTGCTCCACTCATCTCACCAGCCTCTTTATAGATGACATGTATCCAATAGATCATTTCTCATGGGCTTCAATATCCTACTGAAGGGCATCTAAATACATAAATATAAACAAAATCGTAATTCTTCTTCCTCCATTCATGCGTGTCGTCGGAAATTTGCTAATGCCATTTGTGCTGTGCAGGAAATATGGATGTTCTTCATAGAGGAAGAGAGGGAGAAGATATTTGTGTTAGTAAGAGTATAAATCGTGTGCAACCTCATTCTTACCCATGGAGGAGCAATTGCAGGAAGTTTCGAAAACTCTGAGCAGAGTTGGCATCTGGCTAATTAAGAAGCCTTTAATCTCTTCTTGGCAGTCTCTAATTTCTTAACTAAATGTTATTTCTTCTG
This sequence comes from Teleogryllus occipitalis, assembly GCA_011170035.1. NCBI lineage: Eukaryota > Metazoa > Arthropoda > Insecta > Orthoptera > Gryllidae > Teleogryllus > Teleogryllus occipitalis. The sequence goes on from BLKR01003340.1 coordinate 7,438, forward strand.
GACGAGGAACATCGAGGGGAAGATAAATATTTAAACAATTAAAATTAAATTATATTAAATTAAAAACAAAACAATTAAAAAGAAAAATAATCAGTATGTTCAAGGAATAATATTTTGATCGGTGAATTACAAATAATCTCATATAAGAAAAGACACAAAATTAGGGTGTTAAAAAAATGTATATTCATTTCTTGAGTACAGCGCTACTCGTATGCCAGGGGTTACCAAAAGGAAGAAATCTGTGTATTATGTAAATTCGCAATACCTTTTTCACATTATACAAAATTGATGATTCAATTCGTTGTGTTCACCCGAAAAATATGTGTTCGTATACTTCATCTTGCTTGATTATTGATGACATTGGTGTATAGTGTCTCTGAGAGTACTATCATATTTACTACCATAATTATTGTATACAATACTTTCTCTGATGAAGACCACAGCATAGTTCATATACCGTTTTGTTTTCTAACGATATCAAATGCTTTTCTGAGAAGGAAGTAAATCACGAAATTTAAAATATTAATAACAACGAAGAAACCATTTTCATTATGAACACACAAGCTTTATTTTAGTAAGCCAGGATACCATTTTCATTATTTTTCATTATTCCAAAAACCATTTTTGGGGGAGGAACCCAAACTGCTGTGGAATTCTACCTCCAACCGGCTTAGGTGATTGGGGACATCAACTGCAGGGAGAACCGGGAGGTCCTAGGGTTCGGGTCCCGACGGAGGAGGCGAATTTTCGACTCTAATTAGTCGAATTCAGCTGCTGTCTGGGGGAGAATTTCAGTGGCTTGCTCCTCTGATCGGTAGTATTCCGTGGTTTCTCCGATCATGACCAGGCGAATGCTGGAGCAGTACCCTAACAAACGGGTCACGTACCGCGCGCGATCTTTCCTTCCTCTTCCTTGCCCTATCCTGTCCCCTTACACACACACTTACACTACTATGCACTACACTACCACATATTCCGGGAGACCGGTCGGAAGCTTAGATCTTGACCCGGCTGGGGCGGTGCCCCGCTGGTGGGAGAGTCCTGGTTAGGGGGAAACCCCGCTAGCCGACGGGAGGTCGGCACCGGATCTCGCCATTCAGCTGGGGAAGATCACCGCCATCTCCCGATAAGAAAAATGCACTACACTAACGGGACTAATGACCAAAGCAGTTGACGCGCCCGGAATCTCTAACGACGCAACCGACCAATCTAGCCACTCAATCGTTGCTTGTGGCGCGGGGCGGGCCCACTGCGTGCCTGCGCGGCCGCCCGCAAGTCCTCCAGCGGTCGAGCGCCGTCGCGCGTGGAGAGGCGCTTCCTCCCGCGGCGCGGGTTCGAGCCCCGTCGGGCGCAGCGCGCGCTGGCCATGACCCTCCCGTGCCCGCCCACAATGCCGCGCGGCCCTCAAATCGTCAGCGATAACAGGCGGTTTTCCCGGCGGCAAACGCGTCTGTCATCTGATGACACTGCAAAATTCTCGGTTAAAATATGCTGAAAGTTCTAAAGCGCATTTCAAGGGCGTCAATAGAAATTGAAATCAGTCGATTGGCCAGATTGGCTTGTACAGTGGCGTAAAGCGCCATATACTTGGGCTTTTATGATTTAATTATTTGTTACAATGTCATTCGCAAGAGCACGCTGGTTCAATGCCTCTCGATGATGCAAGCCTCTCTACTGCTTTCATATATTTTCGTCAAAAATATAAAAATTGTAAGTGAAGTATGGGGGAGATATATAATCTGCGCATGTTTTATTGAGCTTCAAATTTCAATATCCCCCCTTGTACGATTCATGGTTGAATGAGAAATAGAAGTACCAACAAAGCTCAGGAACATTCTTGCAATGAGAAAAAACATGACGATGAAATCGAAATATATCAACTCGAATGACGTATTCCACTGGGCAAACAAGAGCTGTGGTCGCATCAAACCAATTCATGTACCTTGCTGATATCTCATCATATAATCAAGATTATTTGTTCAATTAAATTTACCGAAGAAGTCAAATATTGGATACTTCTTCTGGTTGCCATAAATCTCTACTTCCTTCCCACTTCATTTCCCATGGGCCCTTCAACTGCTCAGGTTTTTGAGACCCATGAGTGATGATCTAATAAGTAGATGATATTGATAAAGATGGGGTGAATAGTGATAGAGATACGAGGAAGAATTAGCGAGGGCAAACGAAGAACCTTCCGAGAGCTCGCTTTGTCCGTCATAATTTCATATGGATTGTCCGGGGATCCTAAGCAAGTTCATAACGCAAAGCACTATTAGGAAATGTACCGAAACATGGACCTTGTGCACATATCTGTAAGCCAAGCAAGAGGCTGATAGACGAAGAATCGAGTTTAGCTTTCTGTAAAAGCTTGGAGATGGCTTAATCAAGGTCTACATGTATATGCAGATCACTGCGTGTTATTTTAGGAATTTTATTCATAATAAACCAATTCACATAGAGGGTACCGCTGATCAGAACTATTTTTTTATGCCTTTGCTGATTTTCATGGTCTACTAAACGTCTAAAGCATAGTTTGAGAAACAGTTTCCGTTGCAAGAAAATAGATTCATTTTCCGAAAAAGTGAGAACAATGCATGTAAGGAATTCTCTTCAAATGCGACTCCGTGTTCGCGACAAATTTGTTTCCAGCCACTGGGCAAACTTTGCCACTGTGCGTCATGCCGCCGGGGGGTTCGAACACCCCGCCGTCGGGCCGGGCGACCGGAAGCCCGCGCCGGAAGTAGCGTCAGTAGCGCTTCCTGGCGGCCGCTTGGCGGAACGTCGTCCTTGGGCGCGTGCGTCGTGACGGCGCGCCGTGCGTTCGGGAGGCCGCGCCGCACGATCTCGTGCAGAGCAACGGGCGAACCGACTGGCCGAGGGGCGGAGCGGTTTGGCGAACGGAAATTGAGGCAGGGCGGGAGGGAAAATCGAAAATCCAGACCTCCTCATTAAAGGGCGAAGGAAGGTGATTGAGGGATCATGTGGGGGTGGCGCGGGTGCAAGGGGATGCAGTTGCTCTCCCTTCCTGACTTGTGGAGTATATATGTGTCTGCATCGCTATAATTTTAAAGTTTTGGGATGTTTATTTATTTATTTATTTATTTATTTATTTATTTATTTATTTATTTATTTATTTATTTATTTTACGTCAAAAAAACAGTTAAAAACTGCGTATGACGTGCTATGGGGAAAAGTGAATTTTGTGCACATTTTCAAAATTCTGTGATCCCTACACTAAGTCATATACTACTTAAATTTTGAATTTTTGAAAGGGAGAAAAAAAAGAAAGAAAAAAAACTCCAGTGTAATAAAATCTATTTTCAAGGATAAACAAGCAATAAATTTTGAATTTTGAAAGGGAGAAAAGAAAAAAAACTCCCATGTAAAAAAATCTATTTTCAAGGGTAAATAAGCAATAAATTTTGAATTTTGAAAGGGAGAAAAAAACAACAACAACAACAAAAAAACTCCCATGTAATAAAATCTATTTTCAAGAGAAATAAGCAATAAATTTTGGCTCTTATTACTTCCTGCCGCGACAACATGGAAACGATAATTTGAATAATTGTATTTCCCACTGAATTCTAGAAGACGTGCACAGAAAATGAAGTTACATTTATGTCCAGAAGCAAAACAAGGGGCCATCTCAGCATTTGCTCAATGGATCAGGGAAACTGGACGAAAAACCTGATCGAGATGGGGGTCATTGACCCGGAAGCTGTAGTACAATAGTTGTTACAGGTTGTTTATACTCATTTATACAGTCCAAATGGTAAATAATGCATTATGTCTCATTGTTAAAAATAATGTTACTTTTCTTGTGATGCTCAGTATAGTCTCTAATTGTATAGAAACAGTTATGCAGCAGAAACGATTTCACTTGTGATTTAAACTTTTCTATTGAATTTAATCGTTTAATGTCATCTGGCAAAGTGTTGTAAAATAATGTACATGTATTGTATGTGAATTTTTTGTAATGAGCTGTTGATACTGTCACCTGATGAATATGATTTCTACGTCGAGTGTTATAGTAATAGACTTCGGCATTTTCTGAAAAAATATTGAAGTGGGATGAAGTGGTGACTCCCTTCCTGATTTATCGTATAGAAGCGATCGTTGTCAAAGATAGCCAGAAGTAATCTGTATCGTCATAATTTTAATATAATTATTTAACTATTTTCGTTTAAGTTCAATATATAAAGTAGTCAATGATACAGAACAGTATGATTATAACTGGATCAATCATTTTTAGAATATTTTTAGTAGCATCCATTTGCAAACGCATTTGGTGATTTTTATTCAATTATTTAGTAAAAAAATCAGTAAAATATCTGGTGGTTTTTCTTTAAGGAAGCAACTATTTAGGTGTTGAAACATAGGGATCAAAGCAGCATTTTCTCAATGCAGTAGACTCTCGTTAACACGAATTCCAAGGGACCGACGTAATCAGAGTTCATGTTATAAAAGTTCTTGTTGTACGATTGTAACATTTACACTTGGCGGAGTTGGTGTTGGTTGATGTTGATTGGTGATTCCTTGCCGTTGCCTTTTTTGTTGTATTTGTTTTTTTATTTAAGATCGCATCAACATCTAAGTCATTGGCGACCACTATTGGAGTTAACGGTATGGTAATTCTGAAGATGAAACGATATGGTGATGATAAGGGGTGAAAGGACGAACACAAATACAACCATGCCCGACAAGCCCAGAATAATCTAATATAATTTTTTAACACAAATTACCTAATACAATAATGGCAAATAATATTGTGGAGGGTGGTTTCCTCACGTCATCTCGAAGAATATCGTGATTTACTTTCTGCTAAGGAGAGCTTGTGTCAGAAGGTTATATTAAAAGTAATTAAACATTTTGTGTTTAGCAATAGTTATCTTTTCCAGTTATCGTGTACAGTATGACTGTACATGTATTTTGAAACTTCGCGCCAGTTCGATTCTGCAAAGTGTAAAGAAGGTCTGAAAATTGTGAACGGTTGACATTCTGGCTATCATTCCACCAAGTAGTGAAACGATTTTACTCTTACGAGTTCTACTTGATATTTACAAGCGTTGCCGTAAAACACTAGCGGTAGAGTTCGGATAATAAGTAACATATTTACTGGCCATGTTGTAGATAATCGTTGCATTTTCTTCAAAACAAAATTGTAGGAAGGCTATGATTGTTTTAAATTCTTGTTTTATGCATTTTAAATGGAATATATTTAATTATTCTCCATACAAAATAGAATTTTAAATAGGTTGTACCAAAGAGAAGAAAACGTTTCTTTACACAAAATCAAGTTTCGCGTTGTTAAATTTGAGCGATTTAAGAGCCAGGGCGATCTTACCCCTTACGTTTGTGAGTATTAACATATATCATTTGGTATTTCAAGTCACTCAATAAAATTGATATTGCCAATCTTACAAGAAGGAACATTAAGCTTGAAAATTGATATCACATTGGAATTTCTACAGGTAGCCGAAATATCTCAAGCATCTCTGGAAGACACGAATTTTTCTTCTTTCCTTTCGTTTCTTAAGCGCTGCCCAAACATTCCAACTTCACATCCCGAAGGTCCCCAATCAAGAAATATTTGACCTGTAGACTCGAACTTATCGTGCTTCGTAGATACTCTTTTTATATCTTTCCAGAGAATTTGTTTTAAAACGTTATAAAGAAAACGATTGAATATTCATTTGGAGTTAAAACTAACTGTTCTTTTAGAAACGAATTCGAAAATGTAGTTTCGGTAATCGCAAAGCCTTCTCCCTTAGAACATTTCAAATTTATTCAGATGTGGCTTTGTCGTAGTGAATCCATCATTCCAAAACCTTACCATTTGTTATTGTTTTTACGTTTGCTTGCGTCTTACGTCTCTTCAGTTTTACAGGGCGACCGGCTCTGAGTTTAGCTCAAACCCAACATTGCCGCTGACTCTCCAGCGTCTCTGTCGGGAAGGACCAAGGGTTCGAGACCGGCGGTGGCGGATTTTCAAGTGGAACTAGATAGACTTGGTCGAATTCAGACGCCGACTGGAGGACAATTCTAGCGGCCGGTTGCTCTGGTCGGAAGTTTTTCGCGGTTTCTCCGTTCAGTACCATCAAATGCCGGAGCAGTACCCTAACAAACGAGCCTTAGACCGCGCTTTCCTTCTTTTTCTTTGTCTTATCTTTCCACCTTAAACACTCACACAGGCACTACACACGGGGGAAGGTTAGAACATGTCCCGGTGAGGGCGATGCCTCGCTGGGAGAGATTTCTGTAGGCGAAAATCCCCTGCATGCTCGCCGACATGTAGGGCCTCAGGAGAACGACCATCTCTTGGCGGAGGAACACCGCCTCCTCACAAAATAAAACATTGAGACTAGCAATTGACGTCCCGGAAACATTAGCCAATCTACAGGGCCAGAGATCGGTTGGCGCAATTGAATTATATCCTCTTAGGAACTTATTATATCATTGAAAATCATTATTACTTTGAGCGTGGGTTTGTGGAATATGTTATTCAGTCATATGTTCATCACGATCTGGAACTGTGTGTGAATGTAGGGGAGACCACAGAAGTCAGCATTTCTTCGCTCTCAATTTTCACAAAGAAAGTAAAATAATTTAATAAAGTAATTTCCATCAAAAATTTAGAATGATTCTTTGGATGCTTGTATCTAATCGTATGAACACATCGTCTTTATTTAACCTAAATGTAGGAAAAATAACTTAACTTGGCGCCTCCGGCGTCGGGTTCTTTTATGTTGACAATTGTTTTGTGTTATGAATTCATATAAAAAACAAAATTTTATATAATAAAGTTGCCTTGCTCGTTTATCCTCAGAAACAGTATTATATTAATAGGTTCTTATAGTCCAAATAATGAAAAACTATCGTCAGTGTAATAAATCATTTTCTAGGGACTCAGGATAAGCCTGAAAGCCATTATAATAATCCAAAGCGTTTCAGCATTTTAGGTGTTATCCTCCACAACATGTTTTTTCTAGTATTCTTTAACTATAGTATTATAGTATTCCTATAGCATTCTATAGTATTTCTTTTGAATTCATCTCGTCGAGAACAATCGATTGTGATCATCTCCGTAGATGACTTTAAAGCTTTTCAAACGCTTTTTAGGTGCTTCCCCTCCAAGAGTGTTTTTTTTTTACATTTCACTACAAAATTAGGTTTAATTATCGCCAATGTGAGAAATGAAGTCGTATGCATTCATGTAAATGACAGAAAGAGAATATAGTAATTCCCTGCGATCCACCAATGATCCTGTAGGAACACTGAAAACATCAAAAACACGTGTTTTCTAGAATTTCCAATCGATTTGTCTCCTCAACAGGACTGTCTACCTACAGGTTGCGTAAGTCACCTAGAACACGTTGGAACTCCTTAAAAATACCAACAAAAAAGAGAACAACGTTTTTTTGTAAAAAAAATCTTAATATTTTCTGGAAAGATCAGCAAAAAATGATGAGTTCCCCGCGAGGAGAACGAGATGCGTTGAGTGATACTTTATTTGCCACGATTGGTGGACCGACCATACGTAGTCTAGCCGGGACGGACGGACGTGTGGATTACTAATTAGGCTCTACAGCTGTGAAGATTGTAATACACCTTCACATAGCAAATAGTTGTGGAAATAAGATGAAATGACTACTTGACTCCTGACTGCCCTTAATGCTGGAAAGTAATAAAATAATATCTCTATTTCGTCCTCATTTAGATGGAGTCTCTAAAAAATATAAAACAGTAGGTTATTTACAAAACTATTATAATTTGTAATAGAATACAGCTATTGCAGTAACTCAGTGATGTAATTAGAGGGGGCCGCCCTGAGTGTCACCATTTTAGAGGTGACACCAATTATAAAATGTTAAAATTTGAATTATATAATTATTTATTTAAAGATTATATTTCATTTATTTTGAATTACATACAGTTTTTATTATTTTATAAATAAATGTCATGTGAAAGAATACTTTCATTTTTATTAAAACATCTAAAATACACTATTCAGTAATATATATTTTTAAATTTAATTTGGGGGGAGGGGATACCATTAGTTTTGCCCCAGGTGACACCAATCCAAGCTACGCCACGGCAGCAATTTGAAAAGTACGGTGCTCGCTGCGCATCTATTCTGAATTTTTGCGCGCTCATTGCGTATACATAATGTTCAATGAATGAAAAATATGCTCTTGCTTACAATTACTATGAAATATTACTGAATACGATGGGACATTAATTCCAGAATTTAAAGGTCACGTGCATAGAATACACTTCTGCCTATAGTATGTCACTCACAATTTTAACTTTTTTTACGAAAAAAATAATAAATTTAGTTGGTTAAAGTAATAGGTATCAAATATAGTTCTGGAATTGTACGTGCGCTTTATAGTTATGCTTATAGTTCAGAGACTGCTAACCACAATTATCATATGTGGCTTTTCCAAATTTTTCTGTTTTTATGGAAATATGGACAATGGGTTGAACAAAACGATGTCATTTGCATGTAGTTTTAAAGTGTTTATATACCTAAAGGTTGCTTCACGAGAAAACACAAAGGTTTAAATATATAGATTAAATACAATAAACTCATTCTTGAAAAAGTTTTTTTTTCTGATAAATGCATACCTGAAATATGTCAGACGGCTTCTTGTCTCGTGGTCTTGTTATGAATGGTCATTCACTAGCTTATTGGGAAATTGTTATATCCACGTAGGTGTTTTCCCAAAATGCTTAAATTCTTTTCTTTTAGAAAATTCATTTATTTTAGTGTTCACTAAATCGCACAACATTTCACAGTTCTTATTTCAATTGATATGTTTAAAACATCTACAACCCGGAATTCGAGTTATTTAACAGTAACTTAAAATTTTAAAAAATGATGTATTTCTTGACCTCTTGATGAAATTGTTGTGTAGTTTATTTATCATTGTGTATTGATATTTTCGTACATGCCAAAGCCTTTGTTAGCATTAACTGTATTACACTTAATAAAGTAATACATTTTAACTGTATTATACATCATAACCTTTGACTTACTTTTTTACAATAATTAGTATTCTCACAATAATATTTAGACAAGGCCTACGTTGAAAAATTGTCTCATGAAAGCACGGACAAAACAAATTGTTACAAAGAAAAACAAGAACGGGAAACAAATATTTTGCCAGTGAAAATAATGAACTTTATATGCATTTTAATAATGTTTATTTCGATTATTAACGAAACTGTTTCTACTTATTACCAAAATGATTGCCGTATGTGATGGTTTACGCAATAATGTAAGGTTTTTGCATTATTTGTAAACTCTCGTCAAGCATCTTCAGAAAACTGATTTATAAAATATGCCCCTAAAATATATTATTATGTTGTGATTGAAGGAGTCGCAGTCACGACAAAACGCGCGCCTATCTTGGATGCCAACAATATGGCGTCAAACAATGTCGCTGGGGGGGGATGGTTGTGACGGCAGCAGCAACTCGAGGATGCAGAAGCAGTCTTGAAAATTGACTCAGCCATCGCTGAGTCAACCGTGAATTTACCAGACCATGCATTTAAATTTTGTAAATTGTTTAAATAAATTTTTTGTATTTATTGCTTTTTGAACGACTTGTTTTTCTAAAATTATTGGGTAAAGAAAGGTACGTTGGGGCAATATAAGAACTGCAGATGAAATCAAGATTACGTCGCTCGCAGCTAAAGAGCGAAAAGAACGTAGCCTTATTTCATTTTAATGATTTTATGGCGTTTCAGAGAAGCGACGTTTTACTTGTGTTTTAGTGCGTTTCGCCCGGTCAGCACGGCGGGCGCTGATATTTGGATTAGAAGCCGGCCTCTGATTGGCCGGCGCGTGGGGCGCCGCGCGCGCAACGCGCTCTGTCATTGGCGGTCGTGACGTCACTGTTAGTTGATTGCTTATACCGCACAGAGGCAGGAGAGTCGACAGTGTACTTCGGGCGGTGTGAGAGGAAGGACGTGTGCAGTTCGTTTGTGGAGCTCAAAGGTGCACATCTCTCGCCGCTGCGGACGTGACTGGAGTAGCATTCGCTGCAGCACTTACGAGTTGAGGAAGGCGATCTCCAGAACTCACCGGTAAGTGGCCCACACGAGTCTTCGATGTTTCCACCAGTGGTTGTGCGATGTATTCTCGGGATTACAAAGAAACAGACTGTTCATAGATTTATATTGTGAGGAATAAAATGTACTCGAATCGGTAGTGTCATTTGGGGTAGTGTGAATACCCCAAGTGAAATGTCTTAATGAAATTCTAACATATATTATGTGACGGTTTGAAGATGGGTTCTGTTTCACTATCGGTAGATTTTGTTTACATTTCTTCCGAAGCTTAAGTTCTTAACCGGTGTTGAACATTAACTGAAACGGACAACAATTACTTTTCAGACATGCGCGAAGTGTTGTTTCGAATTATTGAAGCTTCGGTTTCCGACCGTTGTAGAACATGAACTAGTAAATCGTGTTGTCAAATCCAATTGTATGCGGTGAATAGTTGATATTAAGAGTGCCGGTGGGGAAATAGGGCGAGTGACTGGAGGGAAAGCGGTGCACATGGCAGTTGGGAATAGGGCAAGAAGCGGCGGAGGAGGCGGGCGAAGCAACCAACGGTGCATGCTTTTCGCTGCCGCCGACGTGACAGTCGGCGCAGTCTCCTCGCCGCCCCCCGCTGTCACAATAGCGGTGGCTCTTTGTGAGCGGCCGGCCGCGGTCTGCTGCGCGGGGTTTCCTGTTTGTGGCGTTTTGCGTACGGCCGCCCGGCCACCGCTTCCTTCCTCTCGGACGTCTGCGGTCGGCGGACTCGCCTCTCTGGGTGACGGCGAACCGTTTTGCTTGCGGTGAACGAACCGAACCGACGTAGAAAATATTTCGTAAGAATCAAAATCTAAATGGCAAGTTTTGGAAAATCGAAGGTAATTTTAAAAAAATTAGGATTTCCATTACTGTCTGAATACAAATTTATTACTGTCGGCAACCCCTAGCAAATTTATAGATTTATTATCGAAAACATTGTATTTCATAAATAAAATTGTTAATTAATGCAAGAATAAAAACAAACAAGAGACTCCATTATAACAAATTTGAGTAAGTCTGGAAGTAGGAAAAACAAATAAAAGTACCTATAAGTTGTCAAACACTCGTTACTCTCGTGTGTAAAGTCGAACGTCTCATGACATTAATGAATATTGCTATGAAATACATTTGTCTTGCCAACAGAGGAAATAAAGAATTGCTAAAGATTATGTACGCTCTTATGAAACGATGTTACTTCTTGTACATGCATGCTGATGCAAAAGTTTCGATTCACAGAATCGTCATTTTTATTTCGGTATGCCATACCTAAAATAAGTCCAGTTCATTGCGACGACAAGAGCAGTTTTATTTGCCTAAATTCGGTGTATACATATAAGTACATTTGACGGACTCATTATTTTTTTCTATATCTCTGAAGATAGGATCTCTTTCCGTAGTGTATGACGTTGCATACTGCCGTTACGCTATTATGACCTGCCCATCACTATACCATGCAGCTCTTTCAGAGACATTCTTCAGCTATGTGCAGCGTAATCCCAAGTACCGTTGCCTTTGCATACGAAAGCGTATCGCCACTTGCTGCAAGTACGGGCAAAATTTGCCTTTCCGAGAAGTCGTCCCAGATTCGGGATTCTTTCTCCGAGAAAACTGTAGTGTTCTTTTGTGGGCATCGCGAAGTGTGTCTGGGAGGGAAAGGCTGGCCTGATGCGTGGAGGTTTGCCCCCGCGCAGAAGAGTACCGCTTTCTGCGCCCGGCGCAGCGTGGCGCACCGCCGGCGGCTGCGCCCGGGCCTCCGCCAAGGTCACTGGCCTTGTCTGCACCTCCGGGCGCGCGCAGCCGGCCTGCATCGCTTCGGGAGCAGGCAGCGGCGTTCAAATGTTTGGACGAGCGTGTTTTTTTTTCTTTTTTTTTTCTTCTTCTATCACTTCTTTTGTTTATTTAACGTGAGTTCGAGATAGAATTCAAGCTCGTTGCGTAAGCCCTAATACAAGGTTTGCTCGCGAACAATTAAGTGTACATATTTTGTTTAATTTATTTTTTTCACTCGCTTCATTTGTTCATTTGACGTTAGCTCTAATTAACATTTGCTCGCGAACAATAAAGTGTACGTGTATTGTTTAATTTATTTATTTTATCAATTCGAAACTGGTAAAACGTTTACCTGAATTTAATCATTCTGAATATAGAGTAGTTTTAATTTAAACATTATTGGCTATTTCTTTAACGTTCGGTGTGTGTACTTGGGTCACATTATTTATAGCCTTTTTTATTTTCTTTAATTTACTTATTTTATCACTGCAAAAATTGTAAAATGTTTACCTGAATATTATCAATCTGAATATAGTTGTTTTTAACGTAGAATTAATAGCCATTTTTTAAATCGTTCGACTTAAGTACTTGGCTCAATTCGTTTATAGCCTTTTTATTTCGCTTAAACTGCATTTGCAATTTGTTGTACATGAAATGCGGAACGATTTCGACGAATCGGACGGGATTCGTGTTAATTACGCGAATGCATTAGATTAGCAAGTTTCAATATGGGTATTGGAGATTGCGAGGCGTATTTAGTAAACTCTTTCTTTCCTTTCCTGTTTTTAAAAATCTTATTCGTAACTATATAGTTCTCTATTTACAAAATAATATTTTTGGATTTCATAGGAAGGCATTTTTGGCGAGCCACTGTTTTTTAAAATACCCTGGTTTTCTGTTGTCGAAATGGCGCAATAATTATCTCGTAACCAATTGTTGAGTTTTTAATGGAGCGCCGCTGCAAGATTTGCGTACGCAGAAAACTTTTCTTTCTATGAAGAGATAAGAGATAATGCGCATGCATTAGATGCAGTGTGATTTCGGATTATCCATACTGTTGCGAAACTAAATTTTATTGGAATTGTCCTGTTTCTTTTTAATTTTATTTTTTAAGTTTTCTGTTTATTTCGTAAACGTTTTGAACTTAATTACAGGTGTAGGTTAGCGGGCTTGGCATATAAGAGTACAATATGCGATTCATTTGTGCAAAATACTCGAAAGGGGGGACTCTCCTATGTTAAGATGAAATTTTTAAAAGGTCTTTGATCTAATTTGTTCTAGTCAAAGGATAGCTTTCCTTCATGCACTATTGCAGACCCGTATTGTCTCCCCTGATGCCACACCCAAAACAACTAACTTAGCCATGCTTTAACCATTCCTTTTTCACCCAGCTTCCCCTTTCCCGGGGATCGTGTACTCTCGTCAACAATCGGCTCGCTTCGCGCCCGCGACAATCGCGCAGCGCAGCTTTGCCCCCACCCTCGCGCACGCCGAGCCGGCGCGACAATGGGCGCGGCCCCCTGCAGTGTTGTGTGCCATGTGCCTTCGTAGGCCCCGCCCGGTAATTGGAGCGGAGTGCTCGGCCTGCCTTTGTCGCGCGCACGGGCCCTGCGCTGTGGGCCACATTGGGGGAAAATCAGGTCAAAAATATCTTCATTCTGATAGCGAAATTCGCGAGTCGGGACGAAAGGAATTCAAAATAAACCCACAATAAACTGAAAAATGAGTAAAGAAAGGAAGTGCAATTACTGGATAACTAGTTTATGAGAAGGAAGGAAGCAAGCAAGTACATCAGCCAAATGTGTTCAATCCAGCTCCTCGGATCCTCGGAACGAAACAATAAATTAATGAAATAAAACTAAATTTTCTACGTACGAGGTTCGACTGTCGACGATGGCGGATTGACACTAGGCACTACTGTTTTGAGTAAGGGGTTAGGCAGGCGTCTCTGTTCGGTTGTTTGCAGATGTCGGAACTACCGCGATCTCTTGAATGTGAGTAAAGTTTGATTTCCTTAAACTCCTCGATATATTAGTCAATTTCTAAAAAATAATTTTGTCCGCCATTTGCGAATTTAAAGCACTGTCCGCATCTCCCCCCTACCCGTCTTTCCCTGGGGACATGGGGAAGCGCGTGCTTTTTTTCTTTCTTTTTGTTTCTCATTTTTTTGCGGGGTGTGAATGTTTAGGGAAATGCACCAACGGGAAACGGCTGGCAGGAGAGACTTTCAGCTGACTTCAGGGAATAAATACGGCCGAGCCTGGGATTTGGTAGTTCCGATAACAAAGGAAAATTCGCTTCCGTAATCCTGGTGAAATAGAGAATTTGTGGGATTGGTTGGGGAGACGAACAATGGTACTGTAATGAAATGCACGGGAAGGGGAAACCGATGTTAATTTAACATAGAGTACGATCAAAGCAGTACGTTGGGGGTATCATTCTAGATATATTCCGTTTGACAGATTCAGGGATTGCTCGGTTTTCTAGCAAAATTATTAGTGAGTTTGCAATGTGCCTACTATTTATGCCTCTTACTGTGTGACATTTCGTTCCGAACTAAACATTTTGGTAAAGTCAAAAGTTAGGCGTAAAATCGAACAAACTGCAGTATTACTTTAGTGCTGCTTATTTCGCTAAAATGTTCACAAGCTTTATACCTCCTGAAACTATCTACTGCAAGGGGCATGGTCAAAGGGGGGGGGGAGTGCATGCGTGTCCATCGCTGGTAGACTGTTTCTCCACATACATTGCTCTTCCACTTTTCTGCTACTCAGATGACTACAATTTTATTATGTAAGTAACATGTTATCGAGTATTGTATTGGAATTTTTCTATAGCTATTGCATCGTAAATGAAACTTTTCCATGTATGATCTGTGGTAATTTTAATGATCTTAGGACTATAACAGGAAATAAAAGATGCTGTTGAAGATTGTAAATCTAGGCGATAGCACAGGTTTTTAAGCAGCCGATTCTGTTATTTGCCGACCGTGCCTCACTCAATACTTCCCGCAGTATCCTCTTCTACTAAGAAGAAAAAAATGCAAACCAGAAATGTCGGTACGTGGAATATGCTATAAGTTAATCAAACTGCATATTTAGAATCGTATTTGTTTCGATAGTTTCTAACGGCGGACTGTTAATATCCTAACGGACGCCGGCTGTTAAGAAAGGCTTTTGGTTCCTTTGCGTTAAGTCGATAATAACAGTACAGAAAAGGATTTTAAAGGTAAGGCGGATCTTGAACGATAGCGCGTAGGCGTGGGCTCGGAAGGCCGCCCCGCCCCGCCGAGGAGACGGGAATCTCGCCGCTGGTAGCGAGAGGGCGGCTGCATCCATCACGGGATGGGGCTGGACCCGCGCGCGGCGTTGCCGCTCCGTGCGCCGCCACCGCCGCCCGGGGTGTGTGTGTGTGTGTGCTCTGGGCCAGCGTTGACTCCGGGAGGCGAGGCCAGCCTGCCTGGAGAAAGGAGTCACTGGAGTGGATGGTAGGGTTTGTGTTCAATTCGTTCGGCTGTTGAACAAAAGTGTTCCAGGTTTCAAAAGTGGTTGCACTTAAAGAATTTTTTCTTGAAGTTTAGGAATATTTAATATGCGAAGTGTGCACAATAATTAAATTAAAATAAACAAAAATTGCATAATTATCTATAACACAATCATAATAGTTACTACGCTTATTTCGTTATTTAGCTGGGAGAAAGCAGATGAATGCTAAATGACTGCGTGTTTAATGTAGTTTCGAAAGAGCAATATTTGACGTAGATAGTATTGTAAGAATGTACGAGAGAATAATGAACTGGCAAGATTTTAATCATTGTAGTTCCGTATGTTCTACATATGCAATTCTTCATTTTATAACGTAGCAAAGAGCAGAAAGACTCATCGGTCGAATCTATTTTGAAGTGACGGAGAATATACAGATGAAATGCGTCAACGAATGCTGCTGGTGTATCATATTCCTTCGGGTGTCTTGCCCCAACCTGCTCCGTGTAATTGCCTGCAATGGTAGTAGTGGGGATACCTCAACCCCACAAGTCCCCGAGCTGCAAAGCCCAGAACCAAGCTGCGGGGTCGTCCGGGTGCTCATTTGCATCCCCATTGTGGCTGGTGGCCGCAGGTGGGGCGCGAGATGGGTCTGCTGACGGTGAGGCGCTCTGGCCGAGCCCTAGCAGCAGCAGCAGCAGCAGCAGTCGCAGGGGTTTCAAGAACCTGTTGTGAACTTACTGATGTGATTACCTTATTTCTCAGTTCGCAATGTGGGAGTTGTGAATTTGCTTTAAGGACCATCTTATAAATAACGGGATGTTTATTTTCAAGCAGAAACAATAGCAGCAGTAATCCCTTTTCAAAAAACGATACGTTTGTGACCTGAGCAAAGTTCTTCAGCACCCACGTTCAGGAATATATTTTACGAGTGTTTACACGGCCAATGGCCTTTCCGTGTTGTAGCAAGGTTAATGGATGTGACGGCTAATGATTCTTGAATGAACTGAAAGGCCTGCAGATACCGGAGAGATAGATTGTGTTCGAGATATCAATCTCCTACTCTATAAATATATATTTTCAAATCAATTAGGTCTGCTTCAGAAAAAAGTTAACGATGTAAAATCCGAAAAATGTCTTGCAAACGGCATAAAGTATTAGTTTAAATATAGCTCAAAGACCAACGATGAGTGGGTTGTCGCCTCTTAAACAAGCAGTGAATGATATGATCCCAGTTTTCCGCTCCAAGTTGATAGCTGTCGCATCCTCGTTTCAGCTACCATGTCTTCCTCGTGCTATCTTATAGTAAAAGTTTGCAAATGTAGGTCAAGTTAGGTCTGATTTTTTTTTATGCGTATATAAAAGGCTATCGATGCAAAGAAGAGTGATTAGAGAATAAGCGAATTCTGCGCATTACTTTCTCTTGGATAATTTAAAGTATAATAGTGATAATAATTAAAAATTACAATGAATCTGGGGAAACTATTTTATGTGCAGTGGGTAATACAAATAACAAAATTGCTACAGGATTCTAATTAATGACATTCTAGATACGAAACAATTTTAGTAAAATAAGGCGGGTGGAGTCTGCCAGTCTTCATTTAGAAAACGTCTTGAAACTTTTCCAAAGTCATAACTGTTGCAATAATTTTTATTCAGTTTTAAGTTTGTTTTTCAAGAGGAAAAACTGGCAAGTCAACGGAGTGTCACTTCATTTTGTCTAAACCAACTCATCGCGACCACATACATTCCACATTCTTCTTGAAAGGGTATTGCACTTGACGGTTGGAGTACCTAGCTCTTGAGTATTCTAACACGTTTTATTGTGAAAGGTTTGATATCTAATTATTTATGATGGGCTTGAGTGTTGCATACACGTACAGTCATTATATGTAACCGCCACTGCATCAGACCGTCCGAAAAGGTCTAGGTCATCGGTCAACTCGCGTAGGGTGAATGGATAAAATCGAAGGGTGAGTGAAGAGTATGTGGCTCTCCCCCTCACCCATATTTTCGACCAGGCTCTTGGGGCGGGCTGCCCACGCAGGACCGATTTCTGCGAGACACTCCGCTTCTACGCGGTGGGTGTGGTTAAACATTCCTTTACCCCGTACCACGTCGTTCATTTTCGTCCCTTCATGATCTTTCATTTTCGTCTTTCGTTAGTATGTATGGGTAGAAGCGAGTTTATTTTAACCCCGTTTGGGTGTTGATGGCTTCTCGGTAAAGAAAGGGAAGTTAAATTCGTTTAGAGTTTTCGAAACTGTTCTGAAAGTTCATTTTGATAGACATCTTCAGCACACGTGTTCTGATAATATATTTCAACGGGATGTGACACTCCGCACAGAAATCCCCAAAATTCTATAGATAACTCAAGTGTGATTTCATTCCTCACGTTTTACGAGTAGATTTTAAATATTTGTTTAATTTGTTTAAATATTTATCTGTAGCAACACCCCATATTTTTGTTTTTCTATTTGCGCAGAATTTCAGGATTCGCAAGTATATTTTTTGTTTACATCAATCTATTAACTTTTTTGCCCAAATTATTTTCATTGAAAACATTGAAAATTGTGTCACATGGGAAATAAGAAGGAAAGGTAAATGCAACTATCCAGACGAAACCAAACAGAACAAACAAGCATTTGCTCTTTGGATTGCAGGAAAACTGAACGAAGAACTCGACTCCTGTTTGTAAAAGCCGTTATTGCTGTCCCAAAGAACGTTCTTTGTAAGTTTCGTCACGTGAACTCTGAAGAAGCGGGCGAACAAGTTTGCTCTAGAGCATGAGCACTTCCATGAATTTTCCTGTGTAGTGTGCACGTTATAATCTACAGACGGCGCAGTATGTTAGTCGTGCCTGTTGTAAATGATAGACGTCGACACACAAGTACCTACTTTTCGATTTTAATTTGAGTTTAACATAAATAGATTTGAACATTTGAATTAATGTGCTGTATCTAGTATTATCACGAATCACAATCTACTTACGCTTCTTGATGTACGATTGCGTGCGGTTTACGCTTTCGTTCCCTGAAAGTAATGCATCCTCTACATTTGCAAGCGTCGTTCTTGATCATACTACCTGCTCCGAGGGGTCAGTGCGGTGGCGCGACAGATTTACGAATTGACGCAAGTCCCCCTCGATCGCGTGAGCCCAGCATAGTAGTACAGTAGGTGCTCGACTCGAATGAACCTCCTCCCACGTTAGGCGTACAAGGCCCTTCGAAAGGGAGAGTGTTGCGGGCGCTTTACCACCGAACTGTACCGCGGGGGCGGACCCGGGCCCGGAGCCTTGCTTTTCCCCGAGTATTGACCTGCTCAAGGCGCGTGGTGTTGGCTCGGCCTCCCCTTCTTCCCCCTCCCCCTCCCCCCTCGCTCATTCGGGGTCCCCTTCGTCTGCCACTCCGCCAGGCGCTCTCTGCTGTTCGTCTTAGGGCGGGCCCAGGAGAGGCGCAGCCGGCCTCTCAAACCAACCATTCATCACGCGACCCGTGCGCCGGCGCATGCCGCCCCGCGATCTGTTCCTCTCGTGTTGATTATCGCGCTGTGCGTTTGCGCGACGGACGATAGATCGGGCTCTGCGGACAGATAGACCATTTTGTGGGCGTTGCCTTAATTACGATTCTGGGGGTTTAATGTTTGTGGTGAAAGGTTTCGTAGCTTCGCTCTGGAAGCACGAATACAAACGCGTAGCTCTCAACGGGATTTTCTCGTCCTAACTCAATATACTTACGTTCTCAGTTCCGCTATTTGTTCACTAGGTCCATCTGTCCTTAAGTTCGAGCGACATTCGAAGTTCAGAGCAGTGGAATGACTTGTTGATTTAGGGATTTATCTGTTGGTGACTGTTCTAATCTGCATCCGGCGCAGTTTTCCTTCTGGGTTTCCGGAAAGTATCAGC
Organism: Teleogryllus occipitalis; assembly: GCA_011170035.1. Classification (NCBI taxonomy): domain Eukaryota; kingdom Metazoa; phylum Arthropoda; class Insecta; order Orthoptera; family Gryllidae; genus Teleogryllus; species Teleogryllus occipitalis. Next base: position 26,680 of record BLKR01003340.1, read on the forward strand.
GAAGAGGAAAACTGAGAAATATATGCTATTCTTTAATTGAAGGGTGAGCTCAGTAGTGGTCTTATCCCCCCACAATGAAGAGTTATTGACTGTTAATTTCTGATCTAAGAAGGTTATCTACGTTCGTAGATGGTTGGTTTGACCAATTTTCCTCTATAAAGATGAGAATGAAGATCCTATTTTCTCTCTTCACAACTCGTTATAACCACAACTGTGTAACTTAAACTTGATTTTTCTCAGTTTTCTTCAAATGTGGCTTAAACCACTATTGCACTGGCCTCTTAAATTGAAGTAATATATTTTAATTATTTGCTTATTCTATATCTTTAATAAAAACATTTCACAAGAGTTTGGTTTACTTGAGACTTCGTAATTTGAGACTTGATAAAATAACAATTTAATTATAAGTTTTGCAAATAGAAATGCAGAGATATTTATTAGTGTTATCGTGTTCGGTGAAATATTATTAGATTAGTAATATCCTAATTAATACAATAATTGGGAAAATTAAACTCGCCCCAAGGAAGAATTGTGTGAACACTGTACGAATTCACTCTGAATCATTCCCTCTTGGTCAAACAGAAGGCGTTGTCGTAATGTATCGAAACGGCCTTTCCCTTTCTTCTGCCGGCTTGCCGCCACGTGTTTTGCCTCCGCGGCCGCGGCGTTAATTTGCAGTCCCGGCCGTGCCATGCTCCACCTCGCGGCTGCCCCGCCATTACACAACCCGTAATGCATCAGCGCACTTGCACGCGATGCGCCCGGCCGCTTATCACGCGGCGCCGCGCCGGCGCGGAGATAGACGGGCATTCAGCTTATCCAAATCTGTGTTGGTTTTTCGTGTGGAGTACTTCCCCTAGTGAGCGTGTGTATTCAGGTCTAATTAAATGTTGAAAATATCAACTTGCCGGTCTGGATGGCAGAGGGGACTAAAAGCGTTTACCGACTAAGCGCTTCGGTCCGAAGAGTCGCGGGGTCGAATCCCGCCTTGGGCACGGTTGTTTGTCTCTTGTCTCCCATGTATTTGTTGTTGCGGAGGGCCTCGCGTTCCGCTAACGCCAGATCAGAGGAGCCCGCAAGTGTGTTGGTGTTTATTGTATGGTCGAAAATGCATCCCATCGGAATGTAGAGGGTAACCAGCTGTCGGATGAATAAAAGACCTAAAAAATCAACTTATAAGTATAAATGACGATGATTTTTACTTTTATCTTTTAATTTAAAGTAATATTTATTAAACAATTATGTATTTCAAGTTCTTTAAATTAGTGTTTCAGTCTTAAATTAGATTGCTTAAACAAAGATTTTTTTGTGACGATGCGTCAATAACTGATGAAAAAGAATTCAGCTTATCCAGATCTGTGATTGTTAGAGTGCAGTACTTCCCCGAGTGTACCGTTCTTAAGTATGTGTGTTCAGGTCTAATTATAAAGATCAAAAAATCTTGTGGCTCACTGTCGCGTACAAAAGACGATAAATTTTAATTCAATGTTTTAAATTTAATCTAATTTATAAAATAAAGTTTTGTATTTAAAGCTTTTGAAAGTTAGATTTAACAGTCAATAAGAATTTCTAAACAACGATTTGTTGTGACGATGCGGCGCGAGCTGCTAGATAAGAGGATTCGGCTTATCGATGAGTGTTGATTTTTCATAAACGCTTCTTGTGGTGGAGCCCATATGTGTAATAAGTGCTTGTGTGGTCGTGTGCAAATACGTTATGAAAATCTCAAAGCTTAATATCGCTTTCGATGATTTTGGCATTTTCAACTTTCGAATATTTCTGAAAACACTTACAAATAACTGTATTTTAAATATTCATTACTATTTAAGCCTTTTATCAGATAATTTAGGCCAGTTGTACTGCTTTTGTCCCCTAATCTCAAGCTTTGGAAGGTTAAGTAAACCGACTTTGGATTTATTCAATTTCCAATGTTGATGTAAAAGGATAAGTGAAGCACCGATTACTACGCAATAAAAAAATTGGAGTGTAATTAATGCATGATTATTTTAACGTTCATGAAGTAAGAAACAGTAAGTTCTAGAATTTCTCCAGATGTCAACCTATCAAATATTTTTCAGTTATTTCATGATGTTCAAATTGATGAAAACCACCTACGCTATTTGCAGATAAATCTGTGAATCCGTGAACTGGAGTGGGGATGAGTAAAAAAAGACAGCCCATAGTACCTGGATTACCCTTGAATGTATTCGTATATCAGGGGAAGCAAACTCTCATTGATTTTTCCGCATCCTGCTCTCTTCTTTGATGACTTCCCGTGGGAGCGAGCCCCATCGATATTACGAGGCCGCGGCACGGCATGTTTCCAGCACGTACCGTTCGACCTTGCTCGCTCTGGGAGTGCGTTGCCCTGCTGTTAGGAGCGCATTCCGTTCCAGTGCTCGCTTTGTGACGAGATGATTCAACATGAACAATACCATGCCCTGGACTTTTTGTGCTTCTGCATGTCACTGACACAAGTGTAGCTTGGAAGTCAATTAGGATGTGGAATATGGTAGAAAAGGTAAATGTTCTTCTGATGTGTAGACTGCTGGAAGTGTGCTGGAATAGTATTTGTTGCCTAGTAACAAGTCGGTGGGGTGTACGTTTTGCAGTCATTTTGTGAACAGGTAAACTCTATCCTGATCTTTCACTGTGAGGTAGTGTGTATATCACTTGTTTATTTCGTAAAAAGATTAAGAACATGACTCTTTTCGTAGACATTGTGTTCATCAGAGGTGATAATTTCATACCTAAAAAGGGGCAAATATTGCTGGGGAACTCTTTAACGCTCGTAGCAATAGTTTGTTGACGCCTGCGGGAATGAAGGACTGTGGTGAATTAAAAAATCCGGCATGTGAGATCTAAGATGTACTTTTAATTTCCGTATTACCATTTCTAAAAAATAATGAAATACCCAGAGTCGTTCGCGAGTATAAACAGACGCACCTTGGGAGGTGCTCATCCATCTCGCCCGAACTCCACCCGCCTAGGGTTATGTGCCGCGCCAATGGCGCTCGCGAGAGACTTTCAGGGGCAAGGTCAGCGAGCAAATGACGATCGCTCTCGGGCGCGCGGGACAGCGGCGCATCGCGTCTGAGGACAGTTGCCGGTCGGCTGCGCGGCCTTCGCCACTTTCTCGCCCTCCGGCGCATGCGCGCAGGACGTTTCAGGAAGCGCGCTGATTGCAGAAAACCGGTTTCCGCCAGCGACGTCACGATGCGCGTTCCTGGCAGCGGGCTATGTATAGGTCCGCCCCAGTTCTTTGCGCCCGTTTGAATGCGTGAAATGCCGATTGCGCTTTGGAAGAATGCGTTTGGTTTTTATCGCTGTGGAAGTTGAGATTTAAAGACGTGGTTAGTAATATGCGCGTTTGAGGCACAAAGAAAGATGAAGAGCTGGTCACTGGAAAGAGGAAACCCAACTTCCTTGTCGGTGTGCTTAAAGTGCCCCACTGAATTAGCTGTTCGTTGATCTCTTGTAATGATAAACTGCAAAAGTTTGAGGCATTCTACTACTACTATTACTACTGTACATAACTGGACCTGAACAGGAATTCTGCAGCAAAGGTAAAGTTCCTGTTCATTCAGGATGGCAGAAACTCCGAAAATGTGGAACTCGGTAATATTAACGGAATGTCAAAAAATTTGACTTTTTCACCAAAGTACAGTTTGAGGAAGCTTTGTAAAGCTATTACCTTCGCGATTTATAAAAACCACATACTTTTATGAAGGAAAATTATAAAGTGCGATTGAAACATCTCGTTCACGAACGGCGGCTTTTTTCGCACGAAATTAGCGTCTTTGGCACTGGAGAATTCTTTGTGGATGCGTAAGCTTCGTCGTGCTGCGCTCTTATGGGCATCTGGTTCCTCTCTTCCGATGCCCAACAAAGGCGCCGCCCAGCTCTGTTTTCCAAAAAGGGATCGCAGTCTTCAGGGTCGACGGTGCATATGGCAGAGTACTGGGTCTGCTGATACGTACTGTGTGTGTGTGTGTGTGTGTGTGTGTGTGTGTGTGTGTGTGTGTGTGAGTGTGAAATTTTAATGTACCAGCGTCTTTTCTTGAGACCAAAACGTTTATGCAGATAATAACGCTGTTACACTTCTAATCCACTATTTATTTTAATAGTATTAGATAATTGAACGCAGTTCCAAACGAGACCAGTTATAAATTCGAAATTTTCATTTTCGATAATGGTGTAAATTACCTTCTACTTGGAAAACAAATATTATCTATCAGTATATTGATACAATCATTATTCCTAGTTTGCGGGAAACGCAGAGGTGTTGATTCTAATGGAATGTAGTTTCGAAGTTGAAGATGAATTCGAAACCAAACTTAATTGTCCCGTCAAGAGCAAAGCAAAAGAACTATTTCTTCCAGAAATATTTGTAGTCTAAATTGCAATATCGGTAAGTCTTAGTTTATCTTGAACTTAATTCTTCAGAATTAACCGATTTTAATTGAAATCGGGGGAAGGAGTGAGGGGGAATGAAGTTAGTTTGATTTAATTGATTTATTTTCGTTGAAAAAGAGGAGAAACTCTGTGAGGTGTGGGAGGAAAATTATAGTATGCACTCGTTTTCTGATGCTCCAGAATTTCTACCCCACTCTTTTTATGTTTAATTGGAAATTTAACAAATACAGCTGTGGCTCAGTTTAATATAACGAAGAGAAACTCGATGAAATCTGTGAGGAAGGTTCTTGATTCACAGATTCTTCTGGGTGAAAGAGTAAAAGGTCTTCAACGAAAAAAGGATTGACTGTCTTGATAGCAGGTTGTTTCAAGAGCATTGTCACGAGAGAATTTTCCGTCCGAGAGTGCCGTAATAGCGAGACGAATCTTCTGCGTTCTACATTCTTCACGTCGTTTTTTCTCCACTTTTCATCTGGGGAAGAATGCCTGGAATTTCTAAATTAAATACGGACAGCAATTTGAAGAACTGCGCAGACGACCTGACTCCCCCGCAGGCACGCCTCTTGCAGATGTGTGAAAGAGGAAACGTGGAATGAAATAGACTCACTTCATTTTTCGTATTCACTGTTCTTTCTAACCTTTGTTTTATACTATACAGTAAATGATTATACTAGGCCTTCCGCATTTCAAGCTATTCTAGTGAGAGTTGTTTTCACTATTCAGGTAAATTAGGAAGTCTTCCATTAGTTATATTTCGTTCTGCCTTTTTGTATTTTTTTCTTGTGATTTGCGATTTATTTTCAGATTATCTATTGCATTAGCGAATCTCTTTAAAGAAAGTTTTAACTTGCCATTCTGACGAATAATGGTGATGGTGTTGTGGTTATAAATATTAATTAGATATTATCAAATAATTTTTTCAGTTGATCAAAATTAGTTCTTGATTGGAAGTAAAAGGTAGTGTAAGCAATCGAAAGACAAAATTGCCTTATTAAACTTGCATAATTTAAGCAAGTAACATCTGCATGGTTCGATAAAATCCATTCTGTCCCTTAGGATCAGAATGAACTATGTAGCGCCACGACTTTGTAGGATGTTGTCAATGAGGTTGTGGTGGATGTCGATAGTATTTAGGTGCTGGGCGTATTTGCTAGTCTTTTTGATAGATTTGTTGCATCAGAATTATGTACTCGTTCCTTCAGACACAGACATTTAAGAGTTTTGAAGTACAATAATTATTTGCAGATGACGGACGTTAAATTCAAAAAAGTGCGTTTAATATAAGTTTATGAAATTCAGTCGGGTAAGTTCTACATAAATGAAGATCCATTAGTTGATTGATAAAGAATGTACTATCATTTGATCTGGAGGACGATGTATTATAGTGCGTCTGGGTCAGCAACAATGACAACCACATAACGTGTGTTGAGAAGTATCTCATTCGTCCGTTTGTTTCGTGGCCATCCCAAGCAGCTCCGCCTTGTACCCGGCGTCCTTTATTCCCCGGATGGTTTTCCTCGTGCACCCGTGAGGCGCCGATCCAGTTTCCCAAACCGGCTGGATTTCAAGGGCCGGCACCGGCGCTCCCGTAACTTGTCGCGTGTGCCGGCGGCCAAGGTTGCGGCGGGCGCTGCTCTTTTGTTGGTCGCCGGGAGAGAAGAGAGAATCGCGGCGCCCGGAGAGCCCCGCAGGCGGAGGGGCAGGTGCAACGCGGACGGGCAGCTCCTATGCTACTCGCGCTGCCATCTGCGTGTGGCGTGCGCCAAGTCACCGCCAGCTGCTGCGAGAAGCAGTGAAGGTCACGGAGACCGCTGGCGACGAAAATGAGACGCCCAGGTTTAAAAGGCCTGTGGGATTGAAGGACCTGGAATGTTAATCCGAGGCGTTTTTGAGAGTTTTTCTTGACTACTAAAGAATGAAGACGGAGGCCTGGAATTCGCGGATTTTCTTTGATAAACATAATTATCTTATTGTGGAAATCTATATAGTGTAAAGTTGATTAATCTTATTATATGGTTTTTATATAATTAAAACGCAGACATGTCGAAGAGGACATTCGTCTATATTGTGTAAATTTAAATTAAATTTGGTATATTTATCGATTTCTTGCAACTTATTAGATTTAACATGCTAATAGTTAGCTCAGGATATCTTATGCTTAAGGTCACAAAATTGTTAAAGTAGTTTAGTTTCCGATGTAGTCAGTGGCGCGCTTGTGTGTCCAGAAAGAAATTGTGAAGTCTCAGATGACCCGACGTTCTCGAATGCAGTCTGCGTGGTCGTCGTCTGAAGTGGTTTCGAGGTCTGGACATGAAATAGCGATTCCGAAGCAATTGCCGAAAAGGAGTTCTCGAGTGGTCGGTGATCTCATAAAGTACTTCAGTTTCATTCTCGGAAGTGACTCTGGTTTCTGCCAGCCTTCAAAACGAATAAGAAAAATATTTGCTTGCGAGAGTTCGCTCGCATTGAGGCACACAGCATTGCTCGGTAATTTAAATGGGCCGCGCCTTTTATATCGTTTTAAAAATGTGTTTCAGATGGTGAAATTACCACAAAAATAAAATACCCTCCCTTTTCTTGATAGTAGAATGTTAAAATTAATACATACTCGCATGAAATCGTTATATCTTAGTTGTTATACTAATAGCATTTTGTTGTATTCTTAATTGATATACGTGATCCAATTTCTGCTTCGCAATTTCTGTAGTCCCAGTCCCTGATCGACAGTCGCAAATTAACACATTCTGTACGAAATGAATGGCTTTCGAAAAACCCATGCTTGAGCCTGCCTGTACCAGAGTATCAAGACTGCAAGCTGTAAAGTAATTGGCGAGTGACCGATTTAATACCTTCTCCACATTTTCTTGAAATCCTCCGTGCACTGAAAAAGGTTACAAAACGAAAACTACTTTCATTTTAGGACAATCGGGCTTACTGTTTTGACTTGTCACTGTTTAGAACAATGACCTTGGTCACGGCGAGGAACGTTAAAAATAATCGTTATTTTCGATGGTGGGAATAGTGGTTTACAACTTTCTTTTTCTTCTCGCTTACATATTTCTTTCTTGTCACAAGTGAAATTGTTGCAATTCAATTAGTGTGTGTGTATGTGTGTAATGGTGTATATTCAGTGATATGTGGTGTACGCGTTGATTTTCCGCTGCGGCATCTTTAGTTGTGAGAGCCCGTTAAGGGAGTATTTTCTTCATGTCCAATTTTTCGTTTATTAAACATTCCCGAACAATGGAAATAACACTTCTTTTCCTCAGTTGGTGTACGGGGTTTGTTATTCAGCCAGAACAGAAGCAATAAAATGTACTTCCAACGTCAGGTTGTTGCTCCCTTTCGTGATGGACTAATCTATTGACATGTGGCGCTGATCTTACGGAGCGACGGTCTTCGTGAAGGAGAATTGCTGATGTTTATGGTGTGGTCTGAATAACATGAGGCTGTGGCTATTTATGTCACGGTCTTGTTCTCGCCAAAGGCCACTAAAACCTTTACTGGTTCACTGTTGGGGAAAATAACGGTAACATGCCGTCATAGTTCAAATCGAAGAATTACACGAGGCTCCAATAAAACGATAGCTTTATTCATCGAAAATAACATGTAGTTTATGACTATATTAAGAATAATATTCTTCTTAGTTGCAAAATAAGTCGTTATAATCGAACTAAGAGGGAGTTTTGCGTTATCTGACTCTCCATTTCGTACGGTTTTGAAGAATAGTCATCGTCGCAAATAGTTTAAATCAAATATTACTTAAAATGCCGAAGTGTCAATTTTTTAAAAATTTAGCGCGAAGGATGTGAAGAAAAAAAATTGACTGGAATACAGAAAATTAGTTTTCATTATTTTTACTTCGAAGTTAACGTGGATCTTCCAAATCATGCTGTAGACGAGTCGTCTTCGGTTTGAATTTCCCCGTTAAATTTGTGATGACAACGAGCGGTATTCGTGCTCGTCCGGCGGGCGGCGCCAGCTCGGGTCAAGGTTCTGGGATTCGAAGCGATCGAACGCGCTGTGGCGTCGCGGGGAGACACGCTACGTTTCGAGTTGGAACGCGAGCGTGATAGGGTGGGGGGGGGGCGATCGCCCTCCCGTGCTCTGGCGGGGGCGGGGGCGGCGTGGCAGGACGGCGCGCGGAGGAACGAACCCAAACTCGCCGCGCACGACTCCGCGCCTTTCATCTCCCCGGCACGACCCGCCAACCCGCTCGCTCGGCTTCGAGCTCGCCGTGTTGCTGCTGCCGCTCCGGTTCCGCCGACACGGTCGAAGCCGTAAGGGGGCCCACACACAGGTTACGTTTCCCCGTTTCTTTTTACCCGTACGGGCAGAAAGAAGCTTCTAGTTAGCCATGTTGCTGCCGCTGCTCCGGTTCCACCGAGACGGTCGAAGCTGTATGGGGGCCCACACAGTCAGGTTACGTTTCCCCGTTTCTTTTCACGCATGCGGGCAGAGAGAAGCTTCTAGTTCGCCGTGTTGCCGCCGCCGCCGCCGCCGCTCCGATTCTGTCGAGATGGTCGAAGCTGTAAGGGGCTCACACACGTTCAGGTTACGTTTATCTCCGTTTCTTTTACCCGTACGGGCAAAGTGGAGGTGATCTGTGACTCTGTGATTGCAACCCGGCGGGTAAGACTTGCGAACGAAACTCGTCGGCTCGTAGGATGCGTGCCCGTGCTTGCCCTCCTCCTGGTAGTCTGTAGACGTAAGTCAGTTGCAGTGCAGGATGGTGAGGATGCCCCCTGACCCAGACAAAGCCGGATCCCCGCAGAGACAAAAGCCAGAAACTGAGGGGCTGAGGAGAGGATGTGTCAGACGGCCATCAAGCGAAGAACACTGCGCAGTAGTCGGTCGGACAAAGCTGCGACTATGCGCGCGCTTTCTGGACACGCTTATTCACAGGTAGCGGGTGGATTGTCACATAAACATGACATGTGGACCTCTTTGTGCCAGTCGCTCAGACAACCCCCTCCCCCCGTTTCCGTTCGCAAGGTTGGTATCCTCCCTTCTCCCGTAGACTTGAATTACTCCTTATGCGGAAAAAGTGTTTATCAGAAAGAAAATTAATATTACTGAAATAATAGTGGTGAAAAGGGTGTTGTTGAAGTGTTAGCGTATTCAGTTCACTGTGACATTCCATTTTCATGAACGTTCGTGGGTAGTTAATACAAAAATCTCAAACTCAATTTTTTATCGTCGCTCTGAATTGAAGTAATTTGAAATAAGTATTAATTAAGGTTACTTTAAATAAAGTAGTAAAAAGATACCGAACGTATTGTTAAAACAATGAAGTCATTCTTTGCGGGTTCCTTTATTATGAAAGTTTTCAGTCGCATAATTATTTAAACTCCTAAGTTAGAAAAGAAAACAACAGCGTATCTAACTTTGTTTCTTCGTGTGATACGTCTGTTGTTACCTTCCACGTGCTTTGGAAAACTGGCAGACCGACGCAGTGTTTTCCCTCGTCACCCCATGGAGCGTGTGGAGGCCGTGGGAGCCGTGCGTTGAGAGCGCGGGAAGTGGGCCGCTTCGGTTGAGGTTTGAAAGCCCTTTTCCGACCTTTACGGCAGATTTACGACGGAAACGTCGACACCGAAGTGAAAAGCACGTCAGAGCTTCGGAGCAGTATTCTCACGGGTCTTCCAGAAAATCGAATCGTTCCAGGAATAAATCCCAGTTTTCGTTTTGAGTCCTGGTTTTAGTTTTTGAATAAAAAGGATTAACTTAGAAGAACATGAGGCACACGGTCGTTTCCCTCATTGTATTACGAATATGTGTAAGGTAGTAAAGCGAATTGTTATTTTCATCTTTTTCTGCTTGAATTATGTTATTAATTTACACTTTTTGTAGCGTCCGGTCCCGAAACAGATAAAAATATATTTTGTATTCCCCGAAAAGATGCCAGGTTGCCTCGTGAGCTGAATGTTTCTTCGCGTGCAGGCGAACGTGCCATTGCTCTCTGTTGATTCACACACACCCGCAGAAGCTGGCGTTTTTTATCGTGTTTTTTTTCTTCAGACGATATACTAGCTTAAAAAATATATACCGTTAGGAAAGGGTCGTGAACTCGCACCGCCTTCATGGCAGAGCGAGTAGCGTCATGTGCCCCTGGACGTGGATTAAACGAGTGAAGTGGCATCGAATGTGGTCATGCGAACGTGAGAATCTTGTTTTCTTACGAACGTTTACGCTGCGTGCCTCCTGTAAGATTGATGGTATGAGATGATGCATCATTCAATTTACAAATTAATTGGCTAACACGAGGCACTAAAAACGTTCATCTCAACGAATATTGAGAAACAAAAGTGCAGATACATCAAGACATTTGTTATTACACGAAGTTGACTTTAAAGTCATTCTTGTCATTGGAAGAGCTAGCATTTTCGTTTCAAATAATTGTCCATGAATGCTATAAATTGGCGAGTGCATGGCACGTGCAAATCATATTGTTGGAATGTTGTTTATTGTTGGTATGAGATGTGGACTGTTACCATTTTAAAATTCAACATTGTTTAATATAAAGCAGAAATATTTGTAATATAACAGTATTTATCTCAAATAACATCTTGTACCCCATTTTAGGAAAACAAAAGCAATGAAGGTGTGATGGATGTGAAAGGAAAATTGTAGTCAGTTATCGATGACCGTCGTACGGAGGCTGAGCATTGTTTCTAGGGAAGGTGAAAATAAGTGGAGAGGGGAATAAAGGTTTGGTGGAATTCCAGTTATTGCAGACTACTGGAGACGGTTGAACAGTCCTGTATTTCATGTATTAATCGCTCTTCACGTTGAAGTGACTTGAAGCACGCGGACTTGGCCGTTGGCAATCAATCGGAGACTTCGCGTCGCGCCGTGGCGCAGCCAAGCGGAATCGGGAGGCTATTCACCCTGGGCGTGTTTGCGGGCGGGCGGTGCTGCTGGTGCTGCATTTGCGTGGTGCCTGGCGGCCGCTCCGCCAACGCCTCCGCTGGGCAGCTGTCGCCCGTGTAGCGCCTCGCAGACGGTGGTGGCGGTGGCGATTCGGCTGGCGCTTTCATGAGTCACGGCCTTCCGTCCCCGCTCGTGCCCCGCCCCCCTTCTCCATACCTCGAACGCTCTTCGCTCCCACTGCTGCCTCTCCGCATTTGGCATCCAACTTCCGCCTCTGTTGCGAAATACGCCGGGGGGGGGGGTCCTCCCGTGTGACTTGTTAAATGAAAACAAATTGGGAGGCAGGTGAATATTGGTGCAGTCTAAAAAAAAGCTGTTCATTACGGAATTGTATAAATAATAAATTATAATTATATAACATTTTAAAAGTGTTGTCGCAACAAATGGCATGAAATTTAATTTTTTTTAAGAAATGGGTACGTTTTGTTCGAATTTGTTAAGATTGTATGGGTGAGCTGCAAGATTTTAGAATAAAAGTTGTGTGCCACAGGCTGCAAAAGGTTGATCTACACTGGTCTTCTTCCATTATAAATTTATACTTTCGTCTCTCGTCCATTATTCCGTCTTCATTACTTTCTTCCCGCCTTTTATCTTCACTACCTGTTCCCGTATTCTTTGCCGACAACTTTATCTTACTTTCCATTAAACCCGCTCTCACCTCACCTGTTTAATTTCAATCTTCGCTTTCTCGACATCCTTCCCAGCCATTCCGCATCCTCCTTCACTTCTTTGACCGCCTCCGCATTTTGCTGACGGCCCAACACATCGCGGCGCAGCCTCAGCCTCCCGCTGGGCCGGCCCCTTCGCGCCGCCTTCGCTTCGCTGCACTCGCGGCATCCGCGTCATTAACAACGGAGCGCACTGTCGCGCCTTGCTCCTTGCGCCTTTGACTTTGCCCCCTTGCGCCTTTGACTTTGCCCCTTGCACCTTTGACTTTGCCCCCTTGCGCCTTTGACTTTGCCCCTTGCGCCTTTGACTTTGCCCCCTTGCGCCTTTGACTTTGCCCCCTTGCGCCTTTGACTTTGCCCCTTGCGCCTTTGACTTTGCCCCCTTGCGCCTTTGACTTTGCCCCCTTGCGCCTTTGACTTTGCCCCCTTGCGCCTTTGGCTTTGCCCCCTTGCGCCTTTGGCTTTGCCCCCTTGCGCCTTTGGCTTTGCCCCCTTGCGCCTTTGGCTTTGCCCCCTTGCGCCTTTGGCTTTGCCCCCTTGCGCCTTTGGCTTTGCCCCCTTGCGCCTTTGACTTTGCCCCCTTGCGCCTTTGACTTTGCCCCTTGCTTCTGCGATCGAACTTCACGAAGTTCTCTGTCCGGTCTCGGGATACGTAACATGTTTGACCCAATAGAGTTCGACTCTCGTGTTTAACCGTATCCCCAAGGCACCTGTAGTGGCCCAGTGCTTCCGTTCCTATTACGGTTGCAAACTTGTGATCTTCGTTCGGCGGACATCTGACTGGGCCTCCACATCCCCGGGCTCAGCTGTTGCTCGCGTTCCTGTGCGAGAGGGCGTGTCTCTATCTATTCTGTGGAGTTCACCCAGATTACATTAGTGAGGTTAAAGCTCACGGGCAGTTAGCAAATGATGGCATAAGTGTTTGAGAAACTACACTCGCACGCTCTGCGAAAGCATGCTCCTGTTTTAAATTCAGATTGTGATTTGATTACCGAAATTGTTCTTGTTGATAAATGTAGGTTGGAATAATGTAAAACATGAATGAACCCTACTTTTGATAACCGAATGATGCCAAATGCACCTGACTTGACGAAAAGTTTAAGTGAAGTCCAAGAATAAGGACTAACAAGCAGTATTTATTAGAAGGATGTATCATGTTCTTCGTAATGCTTGGAAACGAGACTCATAACTCTAGAATACTCTCGCTTATAGTTTGTAAATGAGCGGTGACGATCTCACTTATTCTAGTAAGTCTCCTCGATTTGTTAGGTTGTCTGCGAAGTAATTATTTTCTTTAACCCTCCTTGTGTACAAGTCCTACACTTTAGCAGGTCGTTCATGTGATCTTTTTTGTTATGCATAATGTGCCTTGTAATTTCGTTCGGTCCTTGAGAGAACAAAAGCCCCCTAATGGCCTTCTCGTGACTGCACTACTTCTCGAGCGGTGTGCTGCATCACTGAGTTTTACTTTGTCGAGGTACGACTTGCTGCGCACCCAGATGGAAGAGTGAGCAAGACGATGCATGCTCGATAAGGCATCTGGCAGACAGGCGCCTCGCAGATGGTTAATGTGTCTGCTTTCAAGGGTTTGCTGCTTCGAAATCATCCTGACCATTCGGACAAAAAATGCCTTTCCGCCTTCCACACTTCGGAAAAGGAACTCCTTTAAGTGGTTAGCGTGTTCTGTGATAACAGAGAACTGATTTCAGGTGTACTGTTTATAACTGTGTGATTAGTGTATACCTATCTGAAATTTAATCAAGGATGCACCTTGCTTGTTTCTTTAAGGGAATTAATAAGTTTCATACTTTTCCGCAATTACTTTGTTTCGCAGATTTTTGGGGAATTCCAAATCCAATTAGAGAATTGAATAGGCTCCGAAACGTATCAACTGAACTCGATGGCAGCCATTCAGCGACCTTTTTATCTAAACGAATTAATAGAAAATGGAACTATTGGCCAACACTAGTATTTCTAATTTGCAACTAAGCTTTAAATTGCTCGAGTTTATTTTCAGATTATGCTACAGGAAATATATTTTCTTCGATCTAACCATAGCAGCTAGCCGTTGTTTTCCATTATAAACAATCATGTAATCTGAAACCTCAGCATGTCGCAATTTTGATTTCTCACCCAAGAAAGAGTGACATTGGAGAAGATATTGGAAAAGCAAGATAAAGTGTAGGATTAACCCATGTTGTAGGTTGTACTGCGGCCCGTTGAGCGTATCGATGCAAACTTGGCATTACGGAACCGGTTTTCCCATATTTTGAAGGCGATAACTCCATTGGGCAGATGCCGAAAACTCGGCGCGAGTGGTGCCTGCCGTGAAGGCGGCAGAACACGCCCGCCCCGGCAGGCGCGGCGCGGCGCCCGGTTGCTACCGGACTTGGTCCACCGGTCGCGTCCTCGCGCCGCCCGGCGGCCGTCCATCCGGTCCGGGCGACTCTAACGGGACACGGCACAGGGTGCCGTCTTCGCTTACTCCTCCTCCTGCGTTGCTTCCTTGATCGTCGCTTATGGGCCCCTTACTTTTGTTATTGAAGGTCGCATCAACATCTAGGTCATTAGCGACCACGATTGGAGTTAACGTTGTGGTAACTGTGGAGGTGAAACTAAATGGTGATGATAAAGGGGTGAAAGGACGGACATAAATACCACCATGGTCGAGGCGGGACTCAAACCCGCAACCCTTCGGTCCGGGATCACTACGGCACTACTGCCTTTACGATTTCGGCCACCGGATCGGCAAGCTCCTTCTTTGTTCATTCTTCTTTCGGTTATTTGTCCTCCTCTTTCGTGGCCTTCTTTGTCCTCGGCCTCTTTTTTTTTTAGTGCCTCCTTTATCCGTTTAGTTGTATCCTCGCTCTTCGTTTCGAGCAACACCGCCATGTTTATCACCTTTTCTTTAATCCTCGTCTCCGCTTAAACGGCTCGTTCAGCACTTTCACTTTACCCTTGGCAATTTTATTCCTTCCCCCTCCCACCCATTTTGTGCCGTCTATACTTTTTACCTTTGCCTTAACCTTTCTCAGCTGCTTCTGATTTTCGCGTTCGACGCACCACTCGCATTTTCCCTTCCACATAAGTCGTCTCCGCCTTCGCTCCGAATCAGTCATGACTGTCCGCCCTCCCTGGTCCTAGCTCGTCCACCCTCGCTCGTGCCTTCTCGTCCTTGCTCACGCTCGCTCTCGACCCGTCATCTCCGCGCTCTGCTGCCATAGCGGGCGCCATTACCGCGATATTTTCATTCTGAGGAGTACGAAAAACGCAAAAGAATTTCAGGACTCGATTGAAATTTTCACGTAATATTAACCACGATTTCCCTCGCTAAAGGAGGTGCTGTAAATTATGCTATAACTTGTTTACGTTATTCATCTAAACCGTGAACGTAAAGTGCGTTCAATATTCGCAAGCAACGAACCGTCGATTCGAACGATATTGCTTTTGCCTCGTGCCCTTTGCCGCATTGCGTGCCTGTTGGCTCATCCTCCGGTGCCCGGCGCGCCCGAGACGCCGTTGGGCCTCCGCCGCCGGCCCGCCGCCGTCGGAGGTCACGGCCGCCGCCCACGCACCGGTTCCGGGCGGCGGTGCGCGGACAAAGGAGTGCGGGCGGGCGAGCGAGCGCCTCTTCCGCGTCCCGGCCTCGCGTGCGCCGCCGCGCCAGCCGCTGGCCCTCGAGCACAGCCTTTCTTCCGACAGGGACCGCCCTCTCTTCGGCACTGTCTACGTGTACGTCACGTTTGTCCGTGGACGTCAGGTATGTCAAAAAATGACCCTTATTCCAATTTAAATTTAAAGGCGTTTGACAGCTGATCCGTTGGGACGTGATTACCCAACCGAGAGCGGGATATTCTCGGGATTTTTTGTTTAATTGAAGCGTCGTTCGCGAATGTACTTTAATTTAAATCGGCGTGGCGTATAGAGCCTATTTACACGCTTCCTTTTAACGAACGATTTTGGGAGTTTTAACTACGTGCACATGCGCAGTACGACTCTTGAAACCCAAGAAGTTTTGTGCGGGGACTTACCGCGTGCAATATTTTAAGCTCCGTTCTGGGAAGACTAGTTCGAATGCAGAGTGAAGGGGGCGGTTAAGGGAACGAAGTTGCCCTCCGTCGATGACCCGGGCATTTTTCGGGCCAAGGTGCGCTGAATTCAGCTCGTTGGGCAGGCCTCCTCACCAAGGAGACTTGCAGATTTAGTGTCACTACAGTTACTGGGCCAATGGGAGTGCAGGACGTGTGGCAGATCTGCCCGAACTATTTACTCGACCGGATAGATGACGAGCGTGTGTTCCGGGTAATTTTGGTAAACCTGCGAAGTTGAAAGTTGTTCCTTCCACCATGACATGCGGGAAATCTGGATGACAGTGGGAGCGTTCTGCGGGATGCGTTGAACTGTGCCACATGAAACCGCTACGTCCAAGGACGCACGCACGAGGAGCCCTTTGTAAGCGTTCTCATAATGCGTAGAAGGTTTGCAAGAACGCTTTTTTGCCGTGAACAGCCTTTCCCAGTAATAAGTAAAAGAAAATTAGGCTCGGTAGGTTGAAAACAAATCTGAGTATGAACATCTTGAGTACTTTGAGACGACAGTGATATTATTGGTGTTTTCACACACACTGTTACAAACTTTTCACCTGGCGCAAATAAGTTTCCTTTTCTGTGCTTGATTATTATAATATATAGAACTGGTCGTGGAATGCTAAATTGCCGAGTCATTTACTGCAGCTTTCTGAACAAAGTGCGTAATTTTTTTGTCTGACAGACCTACACTCCTACATTTGTGTGGTGACATTGCCCCATGGTTTCATGTAAGCCTTTCTTTGCCTGCCTTCTTGCCGGTGACTCCGGCTGGCATTGTTTTCCCGATCTCTTGGAAACAGTAAGAAAACGTTCCTGCTCTACTTGTTCGTGATTCTCACGCAATGGGTCACCTGCAAGTAGCACATCTTCCTTTCTTCTAAATGTCACGTTTCTCTTTTTAACTTCATACGTTTCTCTGTGAAACGTACGAGGAAAGCAGTAATTTCCTTGCATCTTAAGAGTGTTTTTTTAGGTTAGCACGTTCGAATGAAAACTTATCGTGTCAATCAAAGACAGTTTCCCCCTTATTCGTGATACTTCATAAGCATTGACGGACTGCTACTATTAGTTCAAATGAGAGATGGAGAATTGATAAATGAGAAATGAAAGGTTGGATGTCTTTAGTCATATAGCGATACATGCGATGTGCTTTGCAGATAGGATCGATTAATTGTGTAAAGGATTCCACGAAGACGGGCCACCCGAAGGAAACGAAAACACGTTATGATGCTGGAGAAGTACGCTTGGAACATTCACTACACAGTAAAATGTGATCGTTTGCATTCATTGATTACCTTAATTCACAGAAAGAAGTTAAATGAACTCCCCCTGAAAGTATTTCTTGGCTTTATAAATTCCATATTTGTTAAATTTGTCACGTTCTTAGATTAAATTTGCCTTTAATTGTTCTTCAAAGTAGGAAAACTTCGACAAGCAGCTTTTATTCTAAATTATTCATCTCTACAATACCCGAATGATTTTGTTGATTACAATTTTTTCCGTGTAATTATACCTAATTTTGTCCAGTTTTTATGACTCGAAAAACGGAAAATAAAAATAGAAAATCCTGAAAAATGAATGTCATGAAATGAAAGGACACTCTTGAGTAATTAAGAAGAAATAGTTTGAAAAAATTATCATTGGATCATTTGTAAAATAAACGAGGATTCCAATCAATTTTTTATTAATATAAACGTTTCGATCTCTGTGTGAGATCCTCTCCAGTGTTACATTATATTCAGTATGTTACACAAGATATATAGTTGTTGCAAAAACTTTTTTTTTTAATTATTTTGTGTCAAAATTTTACATTTAAAATTTACGAAATGAAATACCGATACTGTAGAGATCCAAATGTGTATGTTAATGAAAAAAGAAAAGGCTGGAATTATCTTTTTCTTTTTCGTAAGCAGGAATGAAATGGAAGTGTGTTGCATATGCGAGCAAGAGCCCAACGCTTCCGCTCCCTGCCCACCAGTCTCTGCTTTTCCGCGCCGCCGCCGCCACTCTCCTCCCGGTGCATCTTTCAGCGGCTTCCGCCGACCCGCATGGTTGCTCGCTGCGTTAAATATATAGCGCGTGGAGAGGCCCTCGGCGGACTCTTGAAGAGGCGGGCACCACGGCTTCCGCCTCCGCCCCCTGCACTCCCACGTCCCAGCCAAGCGACTGCCCTTCGTTTTCTCACTGGACTGCCATCCTTTCGATTCCAGCCCTTCTATTGGCGTCTTGACCTTTTATCTCCTCGTTGCACCGGCTTAGGTAGCTCAGGGCATTCATTAGCTGATGTCACTGCAGCGCCTCTGACCGGGAGATCCTAGACGGTGGCAGCTACATAGCTAGGTCGAAGTCAGGCGCTGTCCGGAGGAGAATTCTAGCTGCCGGCGGCTCTGGTCGGTAGTTTTCCGAGGTTTCTCCGATCAACACCTGACGAATAACGTAGTAGTACCCTTACGAACGGGCCACGGATCGCGCGCCATCTTCCCTTCCTCTTCCTTGTTTTATCTTCACCTCGCTTACATTCACTACACTATCACTCTTGACGGGGTGCCAGTCGGGAGTTTAGAACTTTTCCCGGCCGGGGCGGTGCTCCGCTGGTGGGAGGTACCGGTTTGGAGAAAAAACCCGCAAGCCGACTTGTAAGTTGGCGCCGGATCTCACCATCTCGCTCGGGAAGATCACCTCCACCTCCCGCAATAAGAACATGTACTACATTTACGGAACTAGTGAACTTGGCAGTTGACACGTCCGGAATAATCAATCAGTTGATCGTCATTGCTATTTATGGACTTCCAACTGTAATTAAGTGGTAGCGCGCACACGATAATCTATCGAAGTAATTCGATATTCGGGTGCTGAAAAAGTGGCTAGAATTACGATGGAATAACAGGTTGCTTGCAATTCATGGAGCTTCGTAATGAAACTTTGCAAAGTTCAACCGCTGCTAGACGTCCCACACCATATCTCACGACCATCGGGGTTAATTACAATCTGATGAGTATCTAACACGACATTTAATTTCTCTTCCTCATTTGCCATATATTTCTTCTTTTATGTAAAAGCCCCATCTCCTCTGGCGATACACGTTGTCTTAGTTTCTCTTCTTTCCTACACAGAATAACCTTTCACTTCATTTTGCCTCTCCATTCTTCATGTATCTCTTTTTCCTCTTAGTGAGGTCGCCTTTCCTCCTCCATTCCTGCGTCTTCCATTCACATTCATCAGTCTTTCTTCCTTTCGCCTTCTCCATGCTTTCACAATTGAAAATATCTGTATTTTCGAATTCACCTCACTGATTTCTTTCCTAAGCAACGTAGTTTCCCCCCTATTCTTTTCTATATTTTTGCCTAGTTGTGTCCCCCGACTCATTTTCGTCTCGCATTTCTTACTACTCTTTAATTAACTTAATTTTTTTTAATGTCTACGTATTTGGTTGACATTGAACCCTCTCCTTATTGTGTTTCCTCTACTGCTCACCATGTTCGCATTCTTCCATCGAACGTTCGTGTGTCATTCATTCATTATTTCTTCGTATAATTTAAATATTTTGTTTCATATATGTTTTGTCTGTTGCATCAGCGTCTCGTAGCATTATACCAGAGCCGACACGTTCGACTCCAATGCAAGTTATGATATAAATGGCAAAAAATCCCATTGTTTCTCTAGAGACCAAACACGTCTCGTTCAACTAAATCGAGCTTCGCACACTGGCTAGTCACGTTTGGATGAAACATACTCTTAGACTCCATGGAGGATAGAGGACACGATATTGCACAGTATTGAAATGAAAATCCTAACTGTGCTTAAGTCTGCGCATGTCCCGTTGTTAGGTTAAAGTCTTAATTTATATTGTACTTGGGTTTTTCTAACGAGGCATCTGAGGGTAGTATCTCAAAGATGGAATATGGCACGACTTTTCGCGTCTTTATCGGTCGTGCCGCTGATCTGCAGCACTGCTTGATACGGTCGCAATCATTCGACATCTTGCGGCTGGACCGAGAAAGACGCAATAAGTCGTGCCATGTTCCATTTTTGAGATACTACGCTCAGACGCCACGTTAGAAAAACCAAAGTATTATACACGCACCTTTTGTTGAGCCCCGGAATACCTACCCCCACTCTTTTGCCAACATTAGTTGAGTTAAGAATAAATGATAGCAACAATTCCTTTGCGAACATTAGTTGCGAACACATGTTCGCTACCATGTAGTAGAAACTGTTTCGCATCGAAAAACGAGCTACAAATGTGATATAAAATTCCTTTTGAGAAAATAACCAAACTCCGCACTCCTCTTGCAACGAGCGAAGGGAGGGCTGAAGAAAACGTGCGCGTGTAATGTATCCCCGCGTAGCTTGTCTGGGCTCCGCGGGCGCTGCCCCGCCAGCAGCCCAGGCGGAATCCCGGCGCCCGCCGCGCCGCTAATGAATTGCCGTGTTGCGCCTCGCATTACGCCGCGCAGCCTTCCGCACGCGCGCGCTCGCCGACCCCGCCCCCCTGCCCCCCCCCGCCACGCCTCGCTGCCACCACCCGCTTTATTACCGGTGGCTTAGGAGGAGGAGGAGGCGACGCGTCGGGCACACGGTTAATTGTCGTCGTCGTCGTGAGGCAGACGGTAGAAAACCTTTAATTCTACCATTTCTTTATCGGTTCCATAGGTGAGCAGCGCAGGGTAAATGTCTGCTCCCGTCTGTGTATGCCGGTCATGACTGCGAAGAATCGAGACATACTCCTCTGAGGTGGCACTGTTCGAATTGGGGGAAGATGATGGGAACAGGGGGTGAAAGATGGCGCACGATGACGCCGTGGCGCTGAGAGTTGGATACTTCTCTGGTCTTCACCTGGATGTAATACGTGGAAACGTGGTAACACTATCATTGTTAAATATGGAAGTAACAAATTACCTTATTGTGCACATGCGTGTGACATATTGTAATAAACGTTTAATGCAATATAATAACGTTAAGTAATATAACAATTTGCAATCGCCATAACTTGTAATTCTAGCAGTAGTGCGAGGGGTTGGTAATTTTAATTGTGGATTTAATTGATTGTAGTCTTTATAATTCGTATACTTCGAGCGAGACTGAACTGTTTCTGCAAAAAACATAATGAAGGCGGAGTAAATAGTAAACCCGGATTTTGATAACACTTAGCGTCTCTCTTCTATTTGCATTTGACTTCCTGCACTTAGCTTTTCCTTCCTTGCAAACAGTCACCGCAGGCTTTCCTGCGCTTCTTTTTATCGCACTGGGAACATGCATGTTTCACAGTACAACTTGAGGCAGCTTCTGGTGAATATTTTAGCACTTTCCTTGTTCGCCTTCTTTCGATGCATCGGCGATGGATGCAAAAGCTTGTCCTCGCACAGTGTTCATGAAATGCATTTACAGACGCAATATAAAAATGGACTGCATGAACTTATGTTACAGGCATTGTAACAGAATTCGTAGGTGACATCAGGCGGAAACTTTTGATAGTTTGTAGTTGACTCAGCCGGATATTTGAGCTGTACGCATTTTATGTAATTGATTTCTAACACTTAACAGCTCAATCTCCAATTTTATATCGATTATTTTTGAAAATTTTCAAAACAACCGCAGATTTTTCAGCGCATATTATAGAAAATTTCATGCATCCCATTCAATCGAGAATTACTTACAATGTTTTCGATTTTTTACAATGTTTTCGATGTTTTCGATTGATGTAAAGATTCACTTGTCGGATTGTTAAACTTGAGTTCCTGTAAGAATCAAATCAAATCCTTCGTACGGACAGTAAAGTCGGTTGGCCCATGTAGATTTGGGACAAAAAGCCCAAATGACGTTAGAGCTAATTCAAAAATTGCTCATTAACAGTTTATTCGACGCTGGAAGCTAATGGCGAGACCTTCCCCACCTTATGTTTGTTAACTTGTGTAAAAAAAATTACATATGATAAGGCAGTGTTGAAGGTCCCTGTTTAAATTCCGCAGAATTTTCAACAGAAAGCGCACAAATTTTCAATAACTCCTAGCGCTCGATGTTCTCTCGGGGCCTCCATCGAGCACGGCGCCCGCCCTTGTTAGCTGATCAGCTCCGCAAGCCTCGGGGTTTAAGGCAGGGCTGCCAACGTTTCGGTCACGATGCTGCGACCTTCTTCAGGGCAACCACATCCAGGACTTTCTGCCTGAAGAAGGCCGCAGCCCAAACTAGGTTTCGGCGTCTCGCAGACAGCCGATTGAATCCGTCGTCTCCCCGCTGTGCAGGTTTGTTGCTTGCGTCGCTCACGGCCCCCTGTCCTGTCCTGTTGTAGATAGCCGTCTGCACCCCCGCCCGCGCCATGTCCTTCCTGCGAATCCTGGGCGCGTGGCTGTTCCCCTACTTGCGGGCCGCGAAGGGCAGGCTGTGGGGTGTAGCCGCGTGGTGCCCCCCGTTGCTACGATTGGGTGCGGCCGCGCCAGGTACTCTCTCTCTCTCCCTCCCTTCGGTGGCGGTGCCTGGGTCTTCATGCTTCGAATTCGAGGTTACTCTCTCGGTGCGGTGCTTCTGGAGAGCTTTGCTTTTGCTTTGCACGCCTGGTGGAAAGTGGTTTTGTGAATACAAGCCAGGATGCACGTGACAAAGGGACTTCTACTGGCTGTCAAATTAGGCTACATCTTTTCGGCCCCTGGATCCATATTTAAAGTGTATCGTTTATTTTTGTGAATATGTTGAATGAACGAATTTAGAGGATACTAAGATGCTTTTTTGTAAATGACATTATGATTCGACGTTACTTTTAAATTGTCATATTTGCTTCAATTACTTTGTGTCTAGATTAGTTTGTTTGGAATGATAATAATATTGAAATGAATATTGAAGTGATAAACATTGAAACTTCTTAGTTTTTCGAACTTGTATGAGCGTTATTACAAAAATGTATTATATTCTTGACAAGAGAGGCAAAGTTACGTACTCTTTAATTCGCAACTCAGCATTAACAAGATTCCTGCCTCGTAGTGCAACTCGTTGTTCATGTGCAGTTTCGGAATAGTAGATCTCATTAAATAACATTGTGGTCATCCTTGTAATAACTATTTATCATTGAAGGACCTCATTCTTCCTAGAACCCGATGATGTCCGCTCCCATTTCGTGGGTTTTGACCCACATTTGAACAGCTTGCTAGAACAAACCTGTTTATCCACTCTCTGATGAGCTCCCGTTATTCGGGCGACCGAAGCATACTAGAGTAAGAGTCGTGGTTTCAGTCAACACATTGAGGTTAAGTTGCTTTTACGTCATCATACTCTTTACAATCAAGATATTACAGTTTATTGAATTATTTATCAATAATAATTATGGTTTCTCAGATTCATGCAATGGAAAATTGCGCCTTTTGTGAGACAAATGAGGCGAGTAAAAGGGTGAGAGAGCGCACGCGACGCTGCTGTAGCTCATTGGGCTTGCAGTAATTTAGTGCAGGGAAACGCTTCGGTAGGCGATGTCTGACACAACTCCCCAAGGAACGCGCAGTTAATGGCGCCACCTGGATGGAGGTTTACTTTCCACGGGTAAGGTAAATAAATATTAACACTTTAAACTTACTATAGGACCATACAATTGTACTACAAACCAACCCTTTAAATGTACTGTCAATGATTGATTTTTGTAATTTAATATGTTAACTATTAGTTTTGCTCCGTAATTTAAGGTAAGGTGTTGCAGACAAACGCTTCCTTAATTTATTTTCGAAAGAATTCGCGAGGAACGTGGGGCAGTACTGGGGTTCCCGTCCGCCTCCTCTCTAGTAATAACGTGGGAAACGCTGATAAATTGAGCTAACCGGGTGGGGATTTCCGATTTTCCGAGAGCTAGGATCGAGATTCCACTTCCTTTCCCCTTCCCATTCCTTCGCAGCAACCTCATTCTTTTTCGTTGTACTGTTCTGTTATATCGAGTTAACGCAATCAAAAAGAAAAGGTACTCTTGATGGCGGGCGTCCGTTAAGGTGTTTAGTCCGCAGGCCGTAATCGAAACAAAGATAGTATAGCTTAACGTGGCGGAGGACTTCTCCTCCAAGCAAAGGCATTTGGTTGCATGTTTTTGTCTTATAAAAAGGTGCAATTACCAAAAAGCATTGAACACACAGCCGTTATCACAATAAGACTTGTTAGAACCCGTGCCTGTCGTCTGTTTACAAACTTCAACCATGTTGTTTATTGATCTGTGACGTTACACATCACGTTAATAACTATTATACCAGTAACAAAGTCGCTTGGCCTTTCCAATTACCTGTATTTGATGGCTAGGTGATGGAACAGTGGGATGAGAGGCAGGGCAAACGCGAGAAACTGTTGCAAACCCACTACGTCCGCCATAAATTCCACTTGCAGCTGAATCCCAGTCCGTGCGGTGCAAGGTGAAGGGCCCGACTGCCACACCACGGATCTTAGCAGACCTCGGTCGGCAGCGGTTCTCGCCATCCAGCGGAAGCTCATTGCCACCTTCCGCTTAAACAAAAAATACCCTATACTTACGGGACTAATGACCTTAGCCGTTGACGCGCCCAGAATCACTAACCAATCAAAATCCATGGATCTTCCCCCGCCCAATACTTCGATTAAAATATCAAGTTCGTTGACACTTGGTCAGCGGTGATGCTGTCACCCGTCGGGACCTCGAACGTCACTATGGTGACGTCACAATAGTCGGGCGCTTGAATGCCACAAGCTCCCGATCGTATGACAGCGTCCCAGCTGATGAAGTGTCAACGTTCTAATCGAAGTGAAGCAGTCTCTCCCGCAGAGCCCCTTGCGTCGCGCGCCCCGTGCCGCTGTCCAAGGGGGAGGTTGCTAATCGGCGTGGCTGGCAGCGGCGAGGCGCGTCCGGCGCCTGGGCTTGGGCTCGTAAAGCGCCAGGCGCGCGCTCTGAAGCTGCCGCTGCCGCTGCGTCGCGTCGTAAAGCGCCGAGAGCGCCCGTCAACCCGAGGCCTTGGTTGCCCAAGCGCCCCTCGCCTCAGGTGCTTCTGCAGTGGAAGAGTCCTCGTGCTCGGAACTGTCGAAGAATGAGATCGACGAATCGACAAAAATAGAACTAATAAAAAATCTTCTATTTACACAGTTGTGCAAATAATAACGGTCTTAAATGTGTAGGTCCTTGGAAACTACCTTGTTAGTGTCCGCTATGCTGCATTTTTTTCAGCTTTGTTTTGTCTTTATAACTCGTGAGGGTCAAATCCGATCGTTTGGTTCTAAGATTATCGCTATTCATTAATCGGTTGAAATGTGACTGGAAGAAACTACAAAATAGATCACTTTCCTCTGCGAATTTATGAAAAAATGAAAGCACAACAAAGTTTGCAATGCAGTCGTTTCAACTTGGCGATATGCTTAATTTAATTTGCTTATATGATGCCGGCTTGGGAGACCAACGTTACAACAGCGCCTACCGAATTCGGTAGGTGCGAAGGGTCGCGGGTTGGGAACCAGTTTTGAATATGAATGCTATTTCTAGTCTTTCGTGCGTGTTGTCCCGGAGGACCTATCGTTTCTGCTGCCCGATCCGACCAACGTGTGTTGTGATTATGTTGCTCATTGGAGTGTAAAGAGCAACCTCAAATCGCCGAGAAATTCTTAAGAGAAAGTATGTAGCCATAAGAGACGCATCTCCCAATTGTAGATTGGGTATGGCATTCATACAAAGATACGGTATGTTCCAGAGCTTTTTTTTTTTTCACACATGACGTGAGTGAAATACTGTCTTGGGAGCTTGATACAGTGCTCTTCATGCGTAGAAGCAGCTCTCACTTTTGACTCCCTACAGAAAAGGCAACTTCTGATGACTGTAGTGTTCTGAGCTTAACCTTACAGCCAGATACGGGTTGTACATTCCCTCATTCTTTTCTGGCAAAAATTTGGTTAAATCATGGGCCTTATTCTCTTTTTCTGAAGCACAAGTTCTTAACGTACTGAACAGCACTCACAATCATGTATATTTAAACTTATGTGCATTATCATAAAAAATCATAACGCCGGCTCTGTTGAATATGTGCGTTGATTTAAATTCACTATATCGGAATGACTTTATTCGTGTTTAATCCCGTGGTTTGGTTGTACTAGTTCATAGGCATTGCTTTAGCAGACATGCCCTGGCAACTGCACTCGCAGTGGTTGCGTGCCGTGGCTTGCATGGCGCGCCTTGCAAGCCGATCAGCCGCCATCCACGCGAAAAACTCATTACATCTTCGTTTGAGAGTCGCACGCAGAGTTAAGCCTGTTGGCCAGCGCCGGGTTCGTCTCGTACGAATGGCTCCCCGGCGGATGCGTGAACGCTCACGGCACCGGCACTGTCACTGTCACGGCGGAGCGATAAGCTGCAAATCCGAGATTCGTACGCAGCGGGTGTCCATTCCACCGTCGCACGAGGACATGGGCGACCGACGCGCTGGGCTTGTCCCTCTGATGTAATCCCTCTGGCCAGGCGGATTTTTTAACGATATTCGTTATTATGGTGCTGAATGTGGGTTTTACTACGTGAAAGAATGGTTGCATCTTACTCGATCTTCACCTAAGTGCTGAATTTGCACCGTCGTGAATATATTGAAATATTATTTTCTGTGTAGAAGAAAAGTATGTATTTTTAACATTTCTGTAGTCTTATAAGCCGATGTTAACGTCAAAGTATTAGAAAGGCGATTATTGAAAACTGAACTATGACGAGGTGATGCATGTTCTATTGGTCCTAATGTGAGATGCGAGGAAACAGAAGGTAACATTCAACACAGTATACTGGTTACTAGTGACGAAGGAGATTTGGTTAGAAATCCCGGGAATAAACCTTCAATTACGATTAATACTGGGAAAAATAATTTCCGTATGATACATTTTAACTTCTTTCCTCTGTCAGTATTTTATAAACGGGAACGTCTGTTTGTTTTTGCCAGTGCAATCTCCGTGTCAAAATTATATAAATATTCATCGAGAAATGCACTAATTAATGTGAAAGTTAAATTATCCTTCGTCAATTAGCAGAATGTTGAGGACCTTGCCTACCATAACACCAGAATACTCAAGAGAGAGATAAACAAACAGCAAGCACTAAAAGCCTTCTCTCGCCCGACCGCCTAACAGGGTTGTCCAACTGGCGGCCCGGGGTTCCATTTATTGTGGCCCGTGAAAGGTTATTCGCCAAAAGTGAAAGTCTTTTGCTTCCATGTTGGGCGGGAACATTGTGCGGCCAGTGCACGTGCTCTGCCGAAGACAACTCCCTTTTAATTTAAAAATGGGTGGAGTTTAAATTTAAGGATTTTTTTGTAGTAAATTCAGAAGTTCGAAATCATCCCAAGATGTTTCACTGCGTTATGCATGGTATGGCCTGATATCACGTATGGTCCCCCACTCTTCCGTTTCAGACGACCCGTGATAAGTGCCGAGATCAACAATCAGGTGTGGATCGCCCGAGTGATGGAAATATGGCCCGCAACCATATTAAAAGTTTTAGTCGTGGCCCTTAAGGCCTTGAAAGTTGGACACCCCTCGCCAAACAGGCGGTCAATCTGCTCCAGCGAAGCGGCGCCCTTCATCAACCATAACGCGACCGCCCAGTGCGCGCGCAATGTTGACGACGCAGCGGCCACGCCCGGGCGCCCATTGACGGCGCCGAGTCGTGCCGGGCGTGTATCTCGCAGCGCGACGGCGGCGGCGGCGTGTACGCGTCGGCGCGGGCCGGGGGGTTGCTAAGGGCGGCGGGGCGGGCGGGGGCGGGCGGCGCCAAGGGGCAGCAACCCCGAGCGCGGCGGCGATCAATGGGAGGGCGGGTGCGCGCAGAGGGTGTGGCCGCGCGCACGCCGCCCCCGGATCAATAGACGCGCGCGCGGTGCGTGAGGCGGCCCAGGCCCAGGGAACTTCCCCTCCGCGCCCCTTGCGCGCTCGGCCGCGCGGAAAGCTTCCGTGTCTGCACAGATTCAGTTTTCTCTTTGCGGATTTGACGTTGCAGTTGACTGGATCTTGGGACCGGCTGAGGTGGGTCAGGGCTACAGCTGATATCACTGTAGTGGCTCTGGCTGGAAAATCCTTGGGTTCGAGTTCTGACGGTGGCAGGATTTTCGACACTAGCTGCGTGGCTAGGTCGGATTCAGCTGCAGTCTGGTGGAGAATTCTAGCGGCCGGCTGCTCTGATCGGTAGTTTTCCGTAGTTTCTTGATCATCCCCTCGGGAATGCCGGAGCTGTACCCTAACAAACGGCTCACGGATCGCACGCGATCTTTCCATCCTTTACGTTGTCGTTGCCTCTCCCCTTACACTAACATGCACTACACCACCACTCATGCCGGAAGAGCAGTCGGGAGCTTGTCCCGGTTGGGGCGGTACCCGGCTGGTGGGAGGTACCTGTTTGGGAAAAACCGCGCAATCTTGGAGCCCGAGGTCTGACGTGGAACTGAATTCTAATACCTGTTGTAGTTAAATCAGAAGAATGTTACGCCAGATTCTCACGTTAGTGAAATAAGTGTTCGTCGTGAAAAATTAAGGTATTGACAACGTATTCGAAGAAGTAGCTTATCAATAATTTATTTCGACGTAGTAATGTAAATGATTTCGTCTTGATTACGTCTGTTTTATACCCGATACTTTTTAAAGATTTTCAAAAGTAATCGAAGTTACTCAATCAATGGTTGCGTACTCCCTCCACACATTGAGTTGAATTATGCTGGAATTCAGACATCTCACGTGGCAATGAATTCCTGCAATAATAACTCACCGGGGGTTTCAGAAAAAATAATAGAATTATAAAATAGAAAAAGGGATAATAAAATTAGCACACCCTCAGGTGCTCTTTCACGGTCTTAAGCTGAAATCAGTTGCCAGTATTCTTGACCGTTTTAGCAACGGTTCTCTCTACCAGGGCAGACTTGTTTCGAACCTCTCTGCTTGTCTGTTAGCCTCGTTCTTCATTGTTTTGCGTGGTTGGCAACCCCTCCCGCGACCTTCCAAACGAGGATCAAATGAAATTCGTTCGCAGACATTATCGTACTTCGCCAAATGCGGGCTCCGATACCCTGCCGGGCGACCGCGCGCTGCCCTTGCATAACCGCAATCCTGTGAACGCCACCGCGCTGTCTGTCGCAGCTGTAAACATGGCGGCGCTCCATAATTCCTAGAGGCGGCCCCTCGTCTCTGTCACTCTCCACGCCGCTACTGGCGCCACCATCGCCACCGCCGGCCCTGGACGTGACATCCCTATTTCTCGAACATCGAGGTTTGAAACATCGATATACTAAAGTCGAGGTTTTTTTAATGTCGATGGTTCGTGCGTGATGTTTTTAAGTTTTCTTTGTCCGTAAATTTTCTTTGTGAATGGAAAATTCGCATAACATGATATTGTAAAAGTTAAAATATGAAATAATAACTGATGGTAACACTGGTAGTTTGTTTTCGAATCACAGAACGCAGTTGGCACTACCCTCGTCGAGCAAATTCTCTCTAGCTTGAGATGTCTCCAGTGCTCTGGTATTTCGTACGTCTTTATTATGATGTTGCGTATGGCGAGGCCCTAAAGTATGGCTGGCCCAAATCCTTATTCGGTGAACTTATGACCGATCCTTCGAGATGTCCCAGGGCGATCAGTACTTAGTTTTTGTAATTCTTTAACTTATCCTTTTTCAGTTAAATATTAATTTCAATTGATAAACTCGGCCACTATCAAATTAAATTTTGTTCCACGTGTATTTCATTGTAGAGGTTACCAAATGGATGGTTTTTAGCCGATGTATTATTTACACGTTTTAATTTTGCACGAGTCTGTTTTGTTATCGACGTCGCATCAATAGTCTGAGCATCGTCCCGCCACGCCACTCCCCACCGCTCGCCCTCCGGCCCGGGCGTCCCCGCGCTGCCCCACGCTGCCGCGTGCGTCGTTGATTATGGAACGCGCCCTGCTCTGCCCTCCCCTGCCCTGCCCCGCGCTACGCGAAGGGAGTCTTGACACTTCCGACAAATGGGCGGCGTTGCCACGTCTGTTCCGGTGGCGGACGTATTACTCAGACTCCACGAGATGGGCTGGTTTCCGAGCGGTGAAATATTATGAAACTGTAATTGGAGTGTGGAATGAAGCATACTGCTGTAATTTTATATTCACGGCCGCTGATGAAGGTACTTAAACGAGGTGACTAAATGTATATCAAATATTACAATAGTCGTACGGATTTTAAAGTTATTTCACAACGGCAGTTACCCACTCAAATTAGAGGTTGAATGACAGGTTCCCTGAATTAATTGGCGTTAAACGATAATTTACTACAATTCATTCTCTCGTTTTATGTGTAACCATGATCGATGATGTTGTATGTCGGTCGCTTTCTTCGTGATTCGAATTGCGTCCACTAAGCTACGAAGTAATCCACAGCGGTCGGAATGAAGCGGGGAACTGTGTACAGCACATGCGCCAGGTGCTGGTGTTGACCATTGTCTTTACGAAATAGGTTGCTCCGTCCCGAAAGAAGAGCGACAACCAGAAGTGGCTTCCCAGAATTTCAGTTACAGATCATCCAATATGTGCGACGTACGTCGAATTCGCAATTTTTGTGGCCGTTTCTCTAAGCATCTACTGATCTTAATAATGCAGTCATTTCGCCGGTAGCAGCCTCGCACGAGGGCATGTGTTAAAATCTTTCACATGTTCTGTTGTGAGTGATAGGCAAAAGACAAACCAGCGTAGACCGTATCATAAGAATCATCGCCCATCATTTCATAACTGTTCCGGATAGTCATGTAATAAATCCTTCATTTGATTACCAATATCCCGTTGAGGACATGGCAGATGTACAGATCATCAACGCATATAAAATATATGGGAAAATCTCGTAAGGCGGAGCTTGCCACGCGAAATTTAGGGGAAGTGTCGTCTACCAACGGTCTGCCTTTTCTCCGCCCAGTGCTCGTCAAGGAATTGTTGGGCGGGTGCGGGTACGATTAGGCCTATGCAGGATCAACTAGCGCCACACGGTTGGCGACCTACGCTCGAGGAGCATCAACTGTCACAGATACCGAATGCGTTGACAAAACGTTAGACGCCGAAGGGGGATGTTGCTCGTTGACAGCCGATAGTTATGAAAGGGGCACAGCTTGTGAATCAACTTTTTTAGAGCATACGCTTCAGAAGTATTTTTTTACGTGGTTTAACTACAGGAATATAACGCCTCTGCAAGTTGTGATAAAATATTTTCGTTTACATTTGAGCACTTTGCGTGCGTACGCTGTGCTAACAGTGAGCAGAGAAGCACTCGCGACTGGGGCCGCTCGTTGGCGACGCCCGGAGCAGCTGTTGCTCCGTTGGACCGTGTGTCCGTGCGGCCGCCGCGCCTCCCACAGCCTTCACGCCCGCGGTCCTTCGCTCGCCTTCGCCCCGCGCGAACCGATTGGCGGCGGCCGCGAATTATCCCCCCTCCCCCCTCCCATCTCCATCCCTGTCCCTCACGGCGCATTTCGCCCCGCTGGCCTGTCCGCGTGCGCAGAGAGGCAGGAAGCGGCGATGGGTGGGGGAGTGGCCGGAAGCTCGCTCGCCCTCCGCCCAGGTGCGTGCGCGGTCGATCCCCACGCAGCGCAACGACGCACGCCGGTGCGCGCTCGTGCACTCGCGTTTGTTCTGCGCTTAACACTTACCGCCTGAACTATTCTTTTTTTAATGTTCATTACAGCACTTCTTTTAAAATGTTCTTTAAATAATTAAAAATGAAAAATAAAAAAATTCTTAATATTTTGAAATGCACATGGTGACGCATTTTAGCTTGTATACATTTAGTGTACTTCATTTAAAATGGGAGATAATCATTTCTATCCGCCACCTCTGGATTTCCACAGCACATTTTGTTGATGCAGTTTTCAGATATTCCTTATAATTATAGCTACATTTCCATAATTTATCAACTACTTTTGCTTTTAAGAACGGTATTTCAAGCCCTGAAAGGTTTTTCATCATTAGCATTTTTGGAAAGCGCTTCTCAATCGAAATTGATTTATTTAGAATGATTTCAGACTTGATAAAAAAGTGAAATGTTGAAAATCAACGCATTAATACACAGATTGTTTCGATAAGTAATGTGTAGGTGAGTGTGCAGGAGTGAAAGTGAAATAAGGCTAGTTGGAAGGCACGTGCAATAGCGCGCCTCCAGCAGAGCTTTGCAGCTTGGGGGCGTGCGAGGCGGTGCGTGCGAGCGCCTGGGGGCCAGGTGCCTCTCGCGTGCGTCGACTCGCAACCTCTCCCCCACCCGCTGCGCGCCCTCCGGTGGGGAGATTGCATCTCCGCCCCCCCCCCCCCCCGCCCACGGCCCGCGCTCGCATTTTCGCGAGCCAGGGGGGCGGAATTGCGTTGCCGAGCTGCCAGCGCGTCACTGCGTCACCCCCCCCCCTTCGCCCGCTCCGGGAGCTGCCAGGAAGTAATCTTCTGCCGGATATTAATACACGGAGTATATGTGCACCCGTTCTAGGGTTCCTCATTCTGGTTGGATGTTTGTGTCTGAGTGCCAGAAATGCAAGTCGCAGTTTTCCTGTTATTTTAAGAATTCGATTACACGGATGATGGAAGAGCTTTATGTTAAATTCCTTTTGTTCAGGAGAAATGGGGAAATTGTACAGTACTGCTTTATTTCGTGAAATGAAAAAAAGGTTAAAAGAGTTGCTTAAATGACTCGCTGAAATAGGTTTTATGAAGCAATTTGGTTTTTTACTATTTTCAACCGGCGAGACTGTTTAAGGGAGGAATACCGTATTGTTTCTTTTGTTGATGGAAGGTGAAACTGGAAAAGCCTTGCGTAAACATCTCGGCCTTGTTTCAGGTCGTGAGGATGGTATGTTTTGTTGAGATTCGAGACAACGTGATGTTTACATTTCTGTTATACGCGTTTTGGGGAGTCGCGAAGAGTGCCTCGTGGAATGTAGGGAAAGTGACTCACCTGCCAATGCAAGCTGTAACAACGACTTCGTGAACATGCGTCAGGGAGCAATTAAATATGAGGCATGGCCGGACCTTGGTTTGGAGACGAAAAACACAATGTACTTCACGACCAACTTTCGTCCTGCTCTTAAGTTTTTGTCTGAAGATTACTCCGAAATTAAATTTGGTCGTAAAATCGCAAAGGAAATATCATACTGTGGCATCTCATCTTCTTAATGGTGTTGGAGAAATGAATAGTCCTTTGCCTGGCATCTGTCTTGATTAAGGACAATTTGTAAAAAATGAAACGCGAAAGGTGAAGGGCAATTTTTATCGCGTTTCTCCATTTGTTTCGTTAACTCTTGGTATTCGAGGTTTTAAGATTGCCTCGTTCTTATGATCGTAATCTGTAGCGAAGTGGTTTGCCAGTGGTCATCCATTTGTTTCTCGGTATTAACTTGAATCCCTTGTGCACGATTAATATTGGTTTTCTGCGGCAAGTTTAGATAAATTACCCTCATTTCAGTTTTCCGCCCTTTCATATTAATACAGAAACGTAGTACAAAATTTCAAATGACATGTACACTAATATGAATGTGTTAAGAAACTAAAGTTGATGTTAAATTCGAATCTTTCATCTTTTTGTAAATGACATTGCAGGGGAGTAGACAACCAATGTGTGTTCTGGAGACTGACACTGATTTGTTGTGTTTGTGTGGTGTTAGATAACTTTTTGACTTGATTATCTTCCGGAGTTAAATGTCTATATGGAACACGAACTCATCATCGAAGAGTTTCTAGCCAGCCGATTCGTGACCTTTTTCCACATCACGATCCCAAGGCAAAAACTTTGTATATAAAGCGCAAATCTATTCCTCAACGGTACGGGACTCGAATCTACGAGTAAATTGACCACAATTGTAGGGCAGGTTTGGAAAAATTTCTTCTTATTCTTATTCTTATTCTTATTCTTAAAGTTCTTTACGAATTTCTAAATTCCTTTTCGTGTCCATCAGCTTATAACCAGCTACTGATCTCAGAAATCTCATTTCAGCACTTTATAGTCTTTATAGTTTTTTGGTCATTGTCCAATTTTCACTTCCATATCAACAAGTTGGGATACTTAATATATTATAGAATTTAATCATGGTTTCGTTTCCGACTGTCTTTTTCAGGGTTCTCAGGATTGTTCCGTTCATACGATTTAGTCTTTCAATTTTCTTCGTGTTTTTTTGTCGCGAATTCAATTACACCTGAGGGACACAGTATAAATTTCCAATTTTTCTCCGGGAGCGGTAGCTCAGTGCATCAACTGATGTCACTGCAGCGCCTCTGACCGGGAGGTCCTAGGTTCGAGTCCTGACGGCGGCAGGATTTTCGATGCTGGCTTTTCAGCTAGGTCGAATTCAGTCGCTGTCTGGAGGAGAATTCTAGCGGCCGGCTGCTCTGATCGGTAGTTTTCCGTGGTTTCTCCGATCAACACCAGGCGAATGCCGGAGCAGTACCCTGCCAAACGGGCCACGGACCGCACGCGATCTGTCCTTCCTCTTCCTTGTCCTATCCTCTCCCATTACACACACACACACACTTACACTACACTACCACATATTCCGGGAGACCGGTCGGGAGCTTAGAGCTTGTCCCGGATGGCGCGGTGCCCCGCTGGTGGGAGAGTCTTGGTTAGGGGGAAACCCCACTAGCCGACGGTAGGTCGGCGCCGGATCTCGCCATCCAGCGGGGGAAGATCATCGCCATCTCCCGAGAAGAAAAAGCATGCACTACACTAACGGGACTAATGACCACAGTAGTTGACGCGCCCGGAAACACGAAAAAATCAATCAATCAATCCAATTTTTCCATAGTTTTTGGAAAATGGTCTTGGAGGTGGTTTCGTGCGTGGCGCTGGTGGAGCGCGTGGCCGGTGGTCGCGGCGGCGATCGGCGCCGGAGGCCGCGATGATTCAGCGCCGTGGCTCTATTGAGACGCGCCGAAGGGGGTATTGGTGGAGCGCGGGCTGATTACCGCGCACAAAGGCCGCGCAGCGGGCGCGCACCTGCGTCGGTCGCCTCGAAGGCCGCGCCGCGCGGCGCAGCGGAGGGCGGAGCGGACGCCTCGGCGTCTTCGTAAAGCGGCTCATCCACCGGCGAGCAAGCCGGGCTCGCGCCGGTGGTAAATCTGTCGTCGCCGTCGCGTAGTTCCTCATCGTGCGCCTTCCATAAAGCCGGTGGTAGCAGTCAGAAATTGACAATTGGTGCGATTCAGATTGGACGAGCCTTGCTTCTCAGTGGATGGGCCTCTTTATGAAGATCCCAATGACGCGGCGTTTTCTCAATGGAAGCGGCCGTATATTTTCAGCCGTGGCGACGTTAACTCGCGTGCCGCCTTTAATATTTTCAGCTTGACGAATCAGAAGACATTGAGATTTACGTGGTATTAGACTACATCGAGGAGTTCCCCTCACATTTGGAGGTGAATCTTCTTTGGTGATGTTTTGTTAATCGCTTATTTCTGTGCGTTCCCATTGCCCTCTTGTTACACACACAGCCAGGAGAGAGTCTTTATCTTCAGTAAGAATTCAATGTAATATCGTATGTCAAATTTATCGTATTCTGATCTCGAAATGTCTGGTACTTACTTGTAAGACTCTCATCGTAAGTTATTCTGGAAATTAGTAATACTATGTTGGATGCGATAGATCTATAATTGTAATTTTTCTCGGAAGGTTATCGAATTACTCTGTAGATAATTGGATACAGTGGCACCTGATAAACAATTTCTTCCTAGAACTTTTGTGGACGTGAGATTGTGCATTCGACGCGTGTCACATGGATATGTCTGTGTGTGATTGGTATATTTATTCTCTTAAGATTTCTGAGAGAGTTGCCACAACCAAAAAATAATAGGTGCATAGCAAGCGCAACAAATCTACCAGAAAGTTCAGGAACTCTTCGTGTGTGAACCACACATGCCACATGTCGCATAAAGATCCAGTAGTGCTGTTGTAACATTGCCATATGCATAGCGAATATGAGAATTAAAAATCGAAGATTGTTTGATCACCGCTATTCCACTTCTGAGAGCCAGCTCAGCCTCGCGGTTTCCGCCGCTAATGGCTGTGCAGGCGTTCGGTTGTGCTCTGACGCAACGTCTTCTGCACCGCGTCCCCTCCCGTGGCCCGGCAAGCAGACCGCCTTCCAGTCCCGCGGTCCCGCGCGCCTGATGGGGCGTAATGGATTCTAATGGAGGAGACTCCTTGCGGGGCGATGTTGTGTGCGTCGCCTTCCGTGCCCCACGACCCGGACGCGCCGTCTGTTCCTCACGCGGTTCGCTCCATCGGTTGCACGCAGCTGCCTCTTAGGATTTCGATACACGGGAGCGGCCACGATCATTTCATTAGAAAGCAAATCGGTGGGCCTATTTGAAAACACCTAAAATTATTGGGCAACAGAAAGAACCAAAATCGCTCACTAGCCAAGCAGTCCATTCACCACTACAAGTAGATGATTGTCCAGAAAGATAGTCAAAATTCTCGCATGCCTCTCGATAGTACTAAATCCAATAAACTTCAGCCTTCTGAAAAACAAGAGTACTGCAAATCATCTATATCTTACTGTTGTATTACATGTTAATAAAAGGTATGTGGTACTCCACATTACGAGAATAAAACATTCTTACATACTTATTTGGACGGTATGAAGTAGTTAATTGTAAAAGATCTTACTTCGTTTAGTTCTCAATTGTGCTTAGCAGAAAGCGTCGTATGGCAAGTATTAAAAAAAGAAAATTAGGTGTTTGAGAATACCATAAGTTATAGCGTGGGTACTGATTTCAAAAATGATAGTAAATAAGTGTCTGAATTGTAGACTTATTGACATGGATTATTTAGTAGTAATATTTCCCGAGATATTGACACTGGCTGTAAGAATGGCGGTTATCTTAATTTTTCTGATATATCTGCTCGGCATTTCGAATATACGAGATTACTTCTAAAATTTTCTTGAAGTTCGTACAGAATGATGAATGCATTTTAATGTAATTACTAATAATCACAATTAATATGATTAATAATGTTTTTTGAAACTTAATCGATTGTATTCTGGTTTTATACACTTTCTGCAATACATTTCTTAGGTTCATTTACAGAATAATATTGAAAAACTTACTTTTCAATGTTCTGAAAATTCCAGAGCCCCATTTGGAGAATGGTTTGGAGCGCGCTGGTTATGGTCAGTACTGTGGGGAGTCGCGTCACCAAAATTCTTGTAATTTTGCTTGCTTAATTGGCCACTAGTAATATTGATGTTGGCGGCAAACGAGTAGATTGTCACTTCTAAAGTGTTCCACATGCTTTTTCTAATGAGGTGAATATTTTGGCGAATGTTGAGTTTTTGCGGGATGTCACGAATGAGGAAAAAGGTTCGGTCTTGTTAAGGTTTAAAATTGGTTAATTTCTCACGGTTCCGGATTTTGTTAATTTAATTCGCTTAACAACCTGGGTCATGTTCTTTGACGTCTTCTTTTAAGATGTCAAAAAAATGTAGTGTGTTTTTCTAATCGCAAGTAAATAACCTCCTGCAGAGAGAAGGGTGTCTCTAGGTCATAAATCATCGTTAGAGGATTGGACCTCTAGAAGACGGTCACGGAAAACGAATAACAGTGACGAAGCAAAACTTCTTGCGAGTCAAAATCGTGGCTAGCGGTGTCCGTGGCACTGAGGTCTCCCTTCAACTTCCTTGAGTAACAGAGACGAAACGAACGAGTTGGGAAGACAATCGTAAAGAAATGCAAGTGTAGAGAAAGGTTAATTCGTGAAATGGGGTATATTTTAATTAAGTTACATGGGTAATTTTACATTGAAAATTTTTTAGAAAAAATTTTCACATTACGAAAAATGAGAGCAAAGTTTCGTCGAAAAGGGTGAAGTACTAAGAGTTGTTGGAGTCGGTCTATATTATTAAGTCGTATGATATTTTGTTTGTAGGGGTTAAAGTATCATATTTTTGTTAAGTTACATTTGTACTGACACAGTCACTAATCGGTCACGCCTATTAATCTAGAAGTTATTCGCGAACGGCTGAACTCTGATCAATTCCTGTGGTATTGTCTGCGTTCGGTACACCATTCTTAGACAAGCTGATACTTCCTTTAATCGACCCTAGGCATGATTGCCAAAGCTTCGGTCATCATACTGAGACCTTCTTTAGGCCGAAAGGCAATCCTAGGTCGACCGAAACATTGACAACCACGCCGGTAACTCTGCGTCAAGAACACACAACGAATGGTTAAACACTCATCCAAGTACAGCGAGCATCAGAACACCTTCGACTCCCACTGCGGAAGCCTACGCCTTGAGCGCGTCTCCTTCCGGCACCGGTCGCCGGGCCGGCGCGTCGCGACGCGGGGCGACGCCGGGCGCCGCCGCCGGCCGCCGCCAGGGGGCGGGCACGAGCACGGGCGGCGCGGGGCCGCTCGGGAGCCGGTCTTCGAAACTCGTCGCTGGAACGCGGCGCCTCCGCCGCCGCTGACCTCCTTCTCCACTTCCGACGGCGGAGGCGTCGCGGCGCCCGCCCTCCGCGGCCCCGCCCCCTCGCCCCGCCCCCCGCGTCTCGAAGCGAAGCGATGGCTCCGCGGCACTCGAGGGCACTCGACGAGGAGGCGGCGGTTCCATGGAGAGAAGGGGCACTTAGATGGATTTCGTGGAGGAGTTCCGGGATGGAAATGTTCTGCATTCGAACCATTATACTCAAATGCCTTCAGTTAGATGGACTTACACGTGATGTCTCTGGTTTGTACATCTTATTTCTGTTATTAAATTTAAAAGTTCACTTACAAACTAATGACAGTGTTGCCTTCTTTCACATAAGAAAGTCATCGGCGAGACTGACTACTCGTTCCTAATATTTTAATGTTTTTCTCATTAGCATACACTGTCTATAATTTGTAAAGAAATTGATTCGTTAATTAAGAGCAATTCGTTGGGTAGATTCCAACATTCGTTAAATCTGTTTGATACACAAAGAGCTACGTTCTGATTGTCATTTTGCTTTGCGAGTTTTGTTTTATGTGCTATGCTTATAATACCATCTAAGTGGAATAGTTTAGTGTTAAGATGCAACTTATTGTGATTGAGACGTATTTTTGTAGTGATATTTAAAATGGATGCAAAACCGTTAAACCAGCACAGCATGTTATAACTCAAATGCGACGGGAATTAAAAGGTCAGAAATAACTTGGCACGCGAGGGGAGGGCGATGCATGCCTCGCCTGGCGCCCGTGGTCCTCCGCACGCCAACCAGCCAGCCCCCCCTCCCCCCCAGCCCCCGCCAGCCCGCGGCGCGCGCCACGCCG
Source organism: Teleogryllus occipitalis (assembly GCA_011170035.1). Taxonomy (NCBI): domain Eukaryota; kingdom Metazoa; phylum Arthropoda; class Insecta; order Orthoptera; family Gryllidae; genus Teleogryllus; species Teleogryllus occipitalis. Next base: position 66,015 of record BLKR01003340.1, read on the forward strand.
CTCACGCTCCCGGGTGCAACGGCCGCCCCCGCCCCCGCCCCGCTCCCTCGCCCGCACGCCCGCGCAGCCGTGGTAGCCGCTGCTCGACGTCCTCACTACTTGTAGCGTCTCAATCGTCACAGTTACGTTATTATAGTCTTCAGTCCATCAGTTCTTATTTGAAAAATCTTTCTCAATAATATAATAATAGTAATAATAGTAATAGTAATAATAGTAATAGTAATAATAATAGTAATAGTAATAATAATAGTAATAATAGTAATAGTAATAATAATAGTAATAATAATAGTAATAGTAATAATAATAATAATAGTAATAATAATAATAATAGTAGTAATAGTAATAATAATAGTAATAATAGTAATAATAATAGTAATAATAGTAATAATAATAGTAATAATAGTAATAATAGTAATAATAATAGTAATAATAGTAATAATAGTAATAATAATAATAATAGTAATAATAATAATAGTAACAATAATAATAGTAATAGTAATTTTGCTGTTCCCAGGTTACAACTTTCTAACCGCATAGAAATTAGTACTGCTAATATTACTAGCATAACATGCATATATTTGGCTGAATCCACTTTCCCGTTGGCCTGGTAATCTTTCGAAATCATCTCTACGACCTCGCAAAGCATTTATCTAGGGTCTTCTAGCATGGTAACCCCTTGCTAGGAGAAAATAACTGTCAACTGTAAACCGCTACCTTACATACGTAGCAGATGTCGCTGTCGACGCTTCTGCAGATACCGCCGCGGTGCTTTGGGTAGGCAATTCAGCAAACGGCCATTTCGATAACTCGTAGAACACGCATAGTTTGTCTGCTCGCAAATGAGGTACTAGGGCAACAAAAGAAAATAGAACTGATACGAAAAAAATTGAAACCATTCACACCAGAATTCATTAATTTCAAATATGTAAATCGTTGAGAGATGATAACGCAGCATTAAACATTTCTATGAACATTTAAGGAGCCGTATCGGTGTTAGTGGAGAGAAGAAACGTCAGTATCATGAAGCCAGTTAAAATTTTATATTCACAAAAGTGTCAAATTCTTGTTGCCCGTTTTCTTGTAGAATTGTTTCGCATATTTACAGAACTAAGAGCTCTGATCACTCAGTTGTTTCTATAAGTATCTGCTTTCATGACATTTGCTATTCCAACTGGGGAATTACGTTAATTAGTTTTCAAATTCTTCGTATTATGAACCACCTATTTTAAAGAAAGTGATCGCTTGAACTTCTCTAGGTACCACGGGAACTTAGTTTCTGAGGTAGCGTACTGCAATAGTCTGTTGGCGTTTGGCGGGCAGTCGGTGCCGCGTCTCTTGGGAATAACGGAAGTGCTCGGCCGTGCGCGTCGCATCCGCCTTCTCAATCGCGGGGTCCGCACTGCCTTCGCGGACGCGCGGTGAAAGCGAGAGCTTCCCCGCCCCCTGCGTGCGCGAGCTGCTGGCACCCTGCTGCCTCGGACCTCCGCCTCGGACCGGGAGGTGCCAGAGTTCGAGTCCCCACAGTGGCGGGTTTTCAACACTAGCTAGATAAATGGCGGAAGGATAATTCTATTGGCCGGCTGATCCGATCGGTGGCGCCTTTGCTGAAAATGCCCGGTCCGTACCCTAACATGCGGACCACGCGCAATCTTTCCTTCCTCTTCCTCGTCCTATCCTTTTTCCGTACACACGCCACTACACTACATCTCGCATGTCGAGACGGTAGTCGTGAACTTCTAGCTTGTTCCGGTAGCGGCGGTGCATCACTGGGGGAGATATGGGGAGATTACCCGCAAACGTGTGACGTGGAAGCCTGCTATCACTATATAGCGGGCAGGAACAAGCAACCTCTAGACGTATATTGTTTGACGTGTGTTATATTGTTATTCGTATATTGTCCTCACGGTATAAATGATCCTGTAAACGCAAAATACTTGCTCGATTGGTTACTCACGCTCTCCAATAGGGTTCTCTCAGAAGCGGAATGTGACCGCTAAAGTTTGGTTGCAGATGATTGAAACAGCTACTGAATTTTAGCCCTTTTCAGTGTAAAGAGAAAAGTCGTGAATATTTTATCCAATCCCCTGCCAAGTCGTGAGCTCCTCTGTCAAGATAGAGCGGTGAACGTTGCAGAAATTTTTCAGTCGGACTCAAGTTTTCTGATGTGCAGTGGCAAATTTGGAGTATAAGCAGTAAACGTTGAAAGAGAAACTTACGTAATTATAACAAAGTTCAAAATACTGCGTAATCTACTTTTCGTGGAGAATGGATTCCGAAAAGTCCCCTTCATTCTTTTTTTGAATGGAATGTTGTATTCGTGATGTTCCTTTGGAACGATAAGTTTTTAATGCACATCATTAGTTTTGAGTGTCTGTTTCCGATTTACGATTCCATTCCTAGTCATAAAATTGGTGTATGATGCAAATTTAATTTCGCTTTGTTCATTAGAAAGGGATATAATTATTTTACAAAGTTATCGCCCTCTCGCGTGAAGTGACTCACGATCTGGGTTGACCGCATGGGCTCGCCACTGGCACTCCTAGCAGCGTTTCCATTCCCACATGCTCCGCTGCGGTGTTGTGCTGACCGTTTCAGCGCATCAAGGCAAAAGCGCGTCGCGTCGCGGCGTGCGGGAGGCAATGGACGGCCGCCGCCCACCCAAGGACAGGCGATCGGGCCCATCCGCGCGCCCACCCGCGCGGAACAGCGCGTGAAGCTCCCGTGCGGCGTGCGCACGCGTGACACAAGGGGGCGGGTTACCTAACGCACGCTGCACGGCACCGCGCGCGCGGGTTGGCATTCGGCACATGGGCGTGGTGCGGAGCGGAATGGCGTGGAGCGGCGGTCACGGCTGTTCCGCTGTCCGAACGCCCGTAGGGAGGGGGCGGGGCGATGAAACCAGGCGAAACCATGGAAGTGTCGCCTGCCTCTGCGGGTTGGTGTAGTTTGCAGTCATTATTAAAGGTTCGGGACAGCAGGCGATTGTTTTGACAAGTTCTAAAACGGGTGAGATTCGCCGAAGTCAGCATCGCTCCGCCAAATCATTCCTCCCCGACTAAAACAGCTGAGCGCCGCCTTACGAGAGTCGATTTAGTGAGTCCAGCTGGAGGTTACAGAGAGTTTTCAAGAGTTACTTTGCTCCAATATCGTCTCTAAAAGAAATGTCTTGTGAAATGACTCAAATCATGTTAAAGAGTATATGAGAATAAGAAACTCGAGGAGAGATTTCTTTGATCGGGAAATTACAAGTATCGCCATGCTTGTCTAAGGGAAACGGACTCGGACTGCCCAGAATCAGATTATAGGAGCTGTTCGCTTTCATTGCTCTTTGAATTAAACTCGCAATAGGCCAACTTTCATTCAATGAATAATTCATGTCGATGATATTTCTTTAAATGCAAGCTTTAAGTGAATTGTAGAATCATTAAGTTGTTTTCATGCGAACATTTTTCGCTTGACAGAATAACTTAATAACCGGAGTACCTCACATCCTGTAAAAATTTATCCTACGTTCGTGAATGAAATAGAAAATATTTCTCCAGGTTAAACGCTCCTCACCCCAATGTGACTGTCTACCGCGAAACGGCAGGCAATATCTCACACGCGAATGACCAGTAAAGCACGAGTGGCACAGGAATATAATTGGTGTCACTAAGACATGTTTTGGAAGGGGGCATGATATACATAAACAAATTTTATTCCAAGCTCATAATACGTACTTCTATTTTGAGAAAGCAATTAAAAATTAAAATAAGAGGGGGGAATAATTAACATCAACAGTTGATTATTTAATGATTTCTGTATACTTTAAAAAGCGTATAAATAAATCAGTCTTTTGAAATGTAAGTTATGTTTTCCTTCATTGCTAGTTGTTTTAAAATCAAAGAAAATGAACAAAACCATTAGCTGATGATTACGAAGTAGAATGCTCTCAAACTTTCTAGTAATCGTAGAAGTACTGTGCGTCTTTGTTTTACGGTTTCTGATTGAGAGAAAGTTCGTGAGAAATCAAATGATACCCAACTTCTCAGCACTGCAATTGCTGTTAATCATGTGTCCGCAACTTCTCAAAATGCCACGAGAGAAATCGTAAACTAAAAGAACCATTGTAGAATTCTCTGTAGAAACGGTAATGAGAGATTTTTCTGTACTTTTCTCCTGAAATATATTAAAGTATGAAGTGTCGAAAGTGAACTGTTACCTTAAAATGTTGAGTTGGAATGATTACATTCGAATCCAGTTTTGTTTTTTGCTTTTCTCAAAATAGCATATTTTCACCGTATTTTAAAATCTGACTTTGTATTAACGAAGATAATTGGCGTAATTCTTTTCAAAATCAACCCCAGTTGTAAAAAGTGTAGGGTACAAAATGTTTTTGAACAATCGTTCAACACTATCCACAGCTTGGCAATTTGTGAAAATGAATTGAAATATAATTTGCTAACGATGTTGAATGTACTTAGATGTGTGAAAAATCATATTTGCACAAAGACGAAAATGAGCTGAACTCTACCGCAGCTACGTTGTCAGTTTCATCCTGTAGTACACTGCCAGTTGGGCCGGTAGCACCTGCCTGTTGAGTTTGTTTTTCTTTTCACTGATCGGCTGAGACGTGGACAACTCCACCATCGCGCTCGAAGGAGTCTTGCCTCCTCGAATACAGATAAGGCCTGCGTTGAATTTGCGTCGACTAGAAGCGTCTTCGCTGACATACGCCAGGAATAAAACCTTATTCAAAGAAGATGTATTTACAATTGTGTAAAATTGTGACGACCATGTATTATTGTAGTGCTGCCAATGTATTTTAATAAGTAGTATTTTGATATTTTTCTTTAATTCGGATGGTGTCATTTTTGTGAAAAAATATCTTTTTACATTTCATTTTCTGTTTCACATGAAAAAACAAAATATTGAGGGACATATTTGAGTGGGGGCGAATTTTTGTTTTGACCTGGCAATGGATTCCAGTCATTTGTAAAAATGAATACTAAGAATTAAGACGTAGGTGAAACTAAGTTGACACTGATGGAATTAATGAATTTTAGTTTATTTTCTCCTCGAATAATAAGCAGTTTCGTGTGAGACTTTATGGGGACTATTGGATAGGGTCGAATATCTTTGGATGGTCCATTCCTGTCGTGGAGAACTGAAGCGATTTTCCTGTGAATAATTTCACCAAGAAAAAAGATTTTAAATCCATGATATGACGCGTTTTCTTCGGGGTGAGCTTTGGGCAACTTCTCAGCTTTGTTGATAAATAAACCACCGATATATAAGTAGAGTATATAATTTTTTTTCTAAATTCTGGAAAGAGATATGACTCGCCCGATTTTATCGTCAAAAGAGAATTCTCAACATTCTGGAGGTGTCTGTGACTGAAATATAGGTGGCACGTTTTGGAGATTGGGTATTTTTATTGCTTTTCTTGGTACTGATTTCTCGACTCAACTTACTGCTTGAAGGGAAAATGTCTGAAGCTTTCGCTTCTTCTTTTGCACGCTACACTCCCTCGCGAGTGAATCGGACGGCTGCGAGACGTGGCTCAGGGGGGACCGTTTGTCGTGCGAATTTGCGAACTCGTCGTGGAGCATGGTCGAACCCGAGACTGGATCCGAGACTGAAAACGGGTTTTACTGGAATCTGCAGCCAACGAGTAGGAACTTCACCCTTTGCAGCTGCAGCACGCAATATTGCAGGACTTAACTGCGAAAATGCTGTGAGAGCTAACAAATGTTGCTGACGGTCATAATTCAGGCGTTGGAATATACTCTTTCATTGAAAACTGTTGAATTTCTTCAGTTTCTAAAAATATCTATTGAATATCTCAGAATTCTATTACGTATATATTGCGTAAATGATATTTTGTTCACAGAACACTGAAATAAATTATTTGTATTTTTCATCAGGAAAACGCATTTGCAAAACATAAATTACTGTACCACAATCGGTGAAAAATAATCCATCGCCGTAAATTCGAAGTATTTGAATAATAATCAAAGTTAAGTCTCACTTGGAATTGTTTCTTTCTTGCTCTATTTTCGTCGAGAAATAACAGTATGGAGCACATCGGAAACACTCTTGTCGTAACAAGTAAGGTGGCCTCATGTGAAACTAATAATTAGCTGCTTGTTTAGTCACTGGAACAGATCGCAGAGGGCAATTTGAACCTTCAGAATGAAATTGTCTCGCAATTACGTAAGGGGCACGGTAGGCTTCCGTCTTTCATAGATGAATCTAGGCATCCCCACACGCGAAAGCGCCATTACTGTAAACACGCTTTCCTACGCTGACTAACGACTTCGGCCTCGCCACAGAGCAAAACCGAAAAGTCCTCAACTCAAGAGAAGTCGGGCATTTATACATGCGCACCCTCATTTGATGGCCTACTGCAGGAGATATTGTTTTCTGTGCAATCCGAAACGTAGTTTTTAATATCATTGTCAGCTTATGCAGCCATCTGTTCAATTTCCGATCACTAGTTGATACTTAATACCCGCGTGCCCAGAAGCAACGATGACTCCATTGTCCGAATATTTGTCAACTTGACAGCTAGCGACTGACAAGGGAGAGGAGGTCAGAGGCTTCAATTTCTGATTATTTCACTGCAGATTTTCTGATTTATTAAGAAAAAGGATCCCCTGCCATTCTGCGGGTCCCCCGTCAAACGCCATAGCAGCGCGAATCCGCCGTACGTGGGAACACCTCCATTTAAACCAATACAGTCGACTCCGGTTATAGTGAACTTAAGTCGGTGACTTAAGACACAAGTTCAGTCTTTCACCTACATTACAAGTAATCATGAGAAGGTTATAGTGAACCTAAACCTCGGCTATAGTGAACGTACGAAATACGTTCTGGAAATTAATTTCCTCCTGGAAATGAATACATCGCCTTAGACCACAAATTCCAACACTACTGCGGTTTTCACAGACGTGGACCTGACATTTCGGCAGCTGTTCGGCCAGCTGTGACAGTTCTCGAATCGGGAGCTCACACGACACTATATGTTGAGACGTGTAAGAATCTGTATGTTAATAAAATGAATCGTTTTGGAGAAATTCATTTAATTTTGACATCGGTTATAGTGAACCAAAACTGTTAGCCTCCAGACGTTCAGTGTAACCGGAGTCCCCTGTACTTGGCTAGCAGCCGCGGTGTTGGGAAGCGCGCTGCAGTGGCGAAGGGGCCCTAACGGAAAAAGTCGGGCGCCCACACGCGCACCCTCCTTTCCGGTGCGCTGCTCTCGGTGCTGCTTCGCGTGCGCTACCGCGTGTGCGTTAATGGGCGCGCTAATTGCGCGGTGCGCGCCGCGCCGCGCCGGGTGGCGGCGCCGCTGCGAACCAGAGCGGGGCGTCGCCCGGCGCCGCGCGCTCCATTTCGCCCGCCCCCTCGGCGCCCAACGGCGGCCACGCTCGCAGAGACCGACCAAGGAAGGAACTGGAAGAGGAAGAACTGAGAGAACGCGACGGAAAAGGGGAAACGTGCCGCTGAGCGTGGAGATGTTCAGGTGCTTCGAATATCAAACGTAACGATGTTTTTGTGGACTCAGTGGGTGTGTGAAGTGAGATAGGTTTGCATTCATCAGTTGAAGGTGGAATGTGTTTCCGACCTGGAAGTGTAGGTGTCGATTGGGCATCGATTGGTGTCGTTGCAGTACCTCTTGGGGTTCGGAAAGTCTTTGGGTTCGAGTTCTGACGGTGGCAGGGTTTTCGACTCTAGCTTGTCAGCTCGGTCCAATTCAGTTGCTGTCTGGAGAAGAATTCAGGCGGCCGACTGCTCTGATCGGTAGTTTCCCGTGGTTGCTCCCATCAACATCAGGCGAATGCCGAAGCAGTACTCTAACAAACGGGTCACGGACCGCACGCGACCTTTCCTTCCTCTTCATACCTTCACACCTTACATACACACACACACACACACACACATAGTCTTACCTGCACTACTCTACCATGTCGGGAGACCAGTCGGAAGCTTGGATTGTGGCCTAGTTGGAGCCGTACCCCGCTTGGGGAGAACCCTGGTTCGAAGAAATATCGCAAATCGACGTGTAGGCCGACACTGGATCTCATCGTGTCAACATCATCTCAACATACACTATCCTTACGGAACTAATCTTAGCAGTTGGCAAGTCCGAAAACATCATTATCCAAAATCCATTAATTCGATCGGGGAAAGAACCCGGTCACGGAGGCTGCTAGATAATCGCAGAGACTTAGTTTAACGGAAGGCCTTCGTCAACTAGAGACTATTAAGCATAGCGGTTGTTCAGGAAGTTGAAGAGACAGTTGACTAAGACTCGCGTGAAGGAGTGCATTCTCTCTCTCTCTCTCTCTCTCTCTCTCTCTCTCTCTCTCTCTCATATCTCTAATCTTCGTAAGAAAATGTATCCCCAGCATTTCTCTTGGTGCCACTCCTGCTTGCCCTCCGCCGTCCAGGCCAACATTGAGCTCGCTATGTAACTGTGGTAGAATGTTCCGTCGTCGGTCGTCGCTCTTGTTTTGTTTTTCCGCGCGACCGCATTAATGGCTTTTTCAGCCCGCTCCTCGCGCGACGGCTACCATCGGCCTGCCCTCAGGCGTCAAGAGGCTCCGTTTTACTTAGTTATTTCTTAATGATATATGGTTTAATGGGCTCTGTTGCCCTCAGGGAGGAGTCTGCTTTCTAAAGTGGATCGAGGTGTCCGTGTTATTACTTATTGCTTGTACAACGTGCAACCAGTAAGGTTGTGCCTCAGATGGAGATTGTTGATACGAAATAACCAGAATTGGTTATTATTGCAGCTGTCAAGCACCTTCGGAAGGGGTGTAACTAATTATTTTCGAGGTTATCGTAATCTGTAGGGAAATGGAAACAATATTAAACGAATTTGATTAGTCCCGCTTCTGAGGTTCTACTAGGTACAGTCGGTAAGGATTTTTAGAGGATTTTTGCGTCTCGAAAACTAAAAACTGTGAAACTAGAAAACAACGGGATTTTATATGCCTTGTATAATGAAGTATGTTTAGAGAAAAATATAATTAATGTATTCGCCATAGTTTCCTTAGTTACACTTCATGTTGTAAAAGTTTCTCTACAATATTTTCCAATGATTTTTTTTTCCCAGAAGAAAACGAGCTTTAATCATTTGATTTGACTTTTCCTCCTAGAGTTCAAATACTCGTGAATTTCGCATTGACTGCCATTTGCAGGCGACATGCGTCTCGGCTAAGGTCTTAAGACGTCCAAGTATAGTGTTCGTCAGTCAGTCGCCTGCCCATCACGCTTTACGCTTCTCCAGTTTCTTCTGAGTTCGGCTGTCGGGATTAGTCGTACGGATTTGTAGTAGCGTTAATTAGTCGCGGAAAAAGGTCAGCTTGTGCCAGTAACTTCTCCTTTTCTACCCGGCGCAGTGGAGAGCGGTCTCCTAAAACGCAGTGCTGCACTCGTGTCGCCTCGCTGAAAGTGCTCCGCCGCAAGGGGAGGGTTCGGCCTCGTCCGCTTCAACTGAAGCTGAGCAGGAGGCGGTGACTTCCAAACGAGCGCCAGTGACAGCAGAATGCTGTGCGCAAGGGACGCCTTTCCTCGAGGTTTCCGACGTAATACGTATCTTCTCTCGCAGTACAGATTTACAGTACAACCCTCATGAACCGAATCTCCTATAATCCGATTTTATTTGGGAGAAAGAAGAAAAAAAACAGAAAACTGTTCAATATTGACTTCGAAACGTCGGCACCTCAGCCTTCAACGCGGCGTCACCCGGACAGCCCAGATCATTACTGGCCGCGGAAGCCTACGATATCATTTACTGTTCAATATTGTATGTACAGACGTAGTACATTGTTCATTCCGGTAAATTAATACGTTTCTACTATGTAATACTTTACTTAGTAGAAACGTCCTTTTTTCAACTAAAATATTAAATGTTCATACGTAATATATTGTTCGTTTCAGTAAATTAATACGTTTACACTATGTAATACTTATTATACATAAAATTTAATTTATTCTCTTTTATTTAATCGTAAAGTATGTTTTTATTTTTTTATTATGACATAGCTTTCCACGTTGAGTATTCACCATTAGAGTAAATTGCGCATGAATATAGGAGATTCGCTGTAAAAGTTTCGTGAAAAGCGCATTCTTACACATCTCGTCCAATAGCCTTGTTCGTTTCCTTAAAAGGTAGATAGGTCGCCTTTTATGTGAGAGTTTCCCCTTAGCATAGTAATGAAGTGACTCTGCCGCCAAGATCGTTCAAGATCTACGTGTCGTAATACACCATTACTTGGTTGTAATTTCCATTAGGTGCGATCTAATGGATGTTGATCGTTGTTTGATAAGCTGTGCAATGATTGACCGCGGGTGGTCGTTTCGCCGAATCGGAAGGTTTGGCGTCTTTCGAGTGTTCATTTGTGCTATTAATCTTGACGACAACGTTGGATTAGAAACTAATTACTGGGTCTGGTGAACCTGTTCGTGCGAGCGAGTGTACATGTAAAGTAATTCACTATAATTTGTACCGCATCTTTCAAACATTCAATTCTATTTCTAGAACTTACCCAGTAGAAAAGTGTGTTCGCATCGCAGTTAAAATGCTGATAGTGTACCTCGAAATATGGAGGTTTGTCTCTAGGACTATGGTGAAGATTTCTGACAGTTCTGTTAAACCAGGCATTCTCTTTAGCACTATTATCACAATGGAATTATTTATATTCCTTTTCAATGTTTAAAGTATATGATTGTTTATCGGGCATACTCCCTCAATTACGGTGGTGTAACAGGGATAGGCACTTCGCAAGTTTACGCGACATCGCCATGCAAGTTATTCTTTCATTTTTGTGTGAATACAAATTAATATTGTTACAATCGCTGACATAACATAGAAGCGCGAGAATCGAAGAAACACATTGGATGTTTCTTGCTCTTAATAGTGATAAATTCTTGTTAATTAACTTCCCAAGAGTAACTGAAGTTTCGAATCCTTAACGAGAACGTCCTTGTAAGATATCATGGCGTAACATCCTGTTTATTGGAGTGTCTAGCTACCATTAATAAAGCAAGGGGACTTGTCCCGCACGGCGCGGTCGTGTTGAGGAATTGAGGAAGGAATGCCTCAGCCCTAAATAAGCGAGCTGCAGCTGAGCCAGCACGCTGGTCCTTAACTGTCAGTCTCCACGTGTAATGACCTCGCCGATAGGGTGTTTCTGTTGACTACTATAGTTTCCTGATCTAATCTGAAACATCTGCCAAAAGTAGACTATTTTTAATACAGAATACTGACCAGCTGCAAATTCTTTCGCCTCTTGTATGATTTTACAAAACAGTTAACATGGAAAAGATAAACAATTCCTATCAATATAAATTATAATTAAATTGCAAGAAAGTCTGTCCAAAGTGTTCCATCGCAGTTCTTGAAGGTATATCGAGGACTTGATTGATAGTGATTCAATTGAAAGAAATGACAATGTCTCTTGTGATTTATATGCCTAGTTGGGACAAACAATGTTTTTGGTAGTCTCTGACTACATTCCACAACATCATACAGATCAGATCTGAGCCTTCATCAGCTGGCTCTTCCGGGGGTGTGGCAGGAAATACCATTGACTCACCTGTCAAAAAGTCTTTGTTCTTGGACTTCAGGATACCATTCGTTAAAAATGAATACCGAAAAAGGATACATCATTGTGCGTCTCAAACAGATAATGTTCAGTTTAAACGAAGATTAACGCGAGGGTTGTTCTGGAATGTGTTACTCGTTCAAGGCATCTGATAGGCGAGTTGTTGTGTGGGTTGAATCAGATGCCCGGTGGACGGGTGTGGGCGGCCGGCGAGCCGGAGCTTGCCCCTGGCCACTGCACTCGCTGCAGCTGCGACCGGAGAAGTAGGCTTAAAAATCTGACCGGATGGACGAACGGATCCACGGCAAGTTTCCTGTGTGCCGCACGCACGTATGTTCTAGTCGGCCCGGATGTAATAGATCTTGGCAAATGGGAGATACGAAGATACTTTTAAAAAAATTATTTTTTTCTGTATTATTTCCAAGCGAAAGAGAACTGTCGATTTTGTTCAGATGAGATTAAATGATAAACTAAACCACAATTTACCAAGTAAATTTACATTCTAAATATAGTCATTACTTTCAGAATGGTAATAAAATGGAGTTAAGCTGTAGATCTCCAGGTATTGAATTGTACGCCGTATTGGTTATAAGTAGGTTTGTAAAATGTCACATCTACATCACATACGAGATGTAGTTATTGGTTTAAATAGTGTTTCGGGAATATTCCTTGACATTACAAATATAAATGTTCTGAAAAACATTATGGAAAGATCTACATGTGAGCGTTAAGGGAATACTATGTAGAAATTTTTCATTGCGGGGCTAGTCTGCTGAACTTCAAACCGTTACGTCGGAATAATTGAAGATTAGTGCAAAATAATCCTGTACTACCTTTTTTTACAGGTCTGAAATTACATTAACGTGTTTCATTAAGTTGTCTCCATCGTATTGGAGGACAAATTTCGGAATCTGGATCGCCTGTAAATGGGACCTTATGACTATGTAACAATGTACTTCTTTCAATAATTCAGATTGTTATGGGAATTAGGTTCACCCTACCGAAATACAACCCTGTCTTCGCTTGTATGGCTAAATACTCTAAACACTGAAGTACAGGGACAACCTATGTTTATAGACCTTCTGTATAGTACCTTATTTCGCATTCAATTGTCACCACCCTGTCACCTTATTGGATAGGCATTTTGTAGATTGTTTCTAGTTCGCTTCTTCACTTTCTGTCGGAGATGTGGAAAATTTGCTTAGAATATCAGAATCCGACTTTTTTATTTCATGGTTGCGTTTATCTTGATAGGTAGTTAAAATGAATTCCTATTCGTATTATGAGAAGCAAATACATAATCTTGTAATACATAGTGTTGATATTTTAGTAAAAAGTTTGTTTTCAAACAGGCTTATTAAAATTAAGAAACTACACAATCAACTGCATATAATCTAAATCGGAATATATAATTTGGAAACGTACGTAACGAAGTTCGTTCTTGTCGACAAGCCTGTGTAACAGCAAAGTGTCAGGAGTTTTGCCGATGCGGCAGGGCGTGAAATTCCAAACAGGTATCTGCACTCCGGCGAGAGCAGGTTCTCTTCCGCGGTGGAGACAAGAAACCCGGGAGTTGCCAGATCACGAGGCGCTCAGGTGCCGACGACAAACTACTAGCAACAGCACCGGGCTTATTGAATTGTTTCCTATGGCTCCGGGCGACAGGGTCGACTTGCATTCCGCGGTTGTCGCCTGTGATCTGGAATACAAGCTACACTCTCCTCTGGTCTTGTTTGCACAGCTTTACAGCTGTCGGCAGCATGGCAAAATTCCAAAAGGGATCACCGTGAAACATTGACACTGTTGTAAAACGTTCCGGATTAGTTCTGTAGTTTTGATCTCTCCTCTCTCTGAGTTGGTGGGTTTTTTTTATTTATCAGGGCTAATAAATACTGACTTCAGTTTTTTTAACATTTTTACTTTTCTTCGGTGTCTGTTGAACTCGTTATGTATTTAAGATACTTTATTCTTTTAGTGCTGTAAGGGAAAACATTTTCGCTCATCAAGTTTACTTGAGCATTTAATACATGTTTATAAATACGCGTCAGTAGGTAATAGAATAAAAAGGAACTCCACCTGTCTTTGAACAATTTTTACATAGATTTACAAGTAATTTTGAACTGTTGGACTGACGCCTCTATATCGTTCATAAGATGCCGATTCCGACACAACTCGGCAACTTTGATATTTCAATACAGTTTAAACCGGATTAGTTATGAAACATGAAATCTCTCAAACTTTTTTTTTTTTTTGGTGCACAAGTTAAAAATTAAAAAGATTTCGAACAGCCTTTTCAAGTATCCAAATAGATGTATTTTGGCAAAACATAATTTTTCGAATTGTTTTTTTACTATGCTTTTAATACATAGATACCAAATTGTACTCTCCCAAAAGGTTAAACGTGATTAAATTAATAACTTCAACATCCCGGACATGAAATAATCGGGTAGGTAGTTCACGAATTTTATCGCTGAATAATTGTCAAATTCATCTAGCGTTATATAAAATCTTGAGCCCTAATTGGTTAATAGAAATTCGCAATGGTTATTGTTCGACGTCTGGAAACTAACGCTGGAAGTAACCAAACTTACAGCACGAAGTTGAAGGACTTAATTTGTCAAGTGTGGGAATGATCGGTTGTTTTGAATGTGTTCCTACATCTTAATGTAATCGCAAAACGGGCGTACTGTAATGGCATTGTGTCGTTCCGAGCACAGTGCCTCCCCTTTCTTAATGAAGTAACTGTGCAGCCCCGACATCCGCGAGTCACGCGACACCACTCAGAGTCGAAGAGCGACAGGCGGTTCTCGCCAAACAACGCGCGAATGGGAGTCCTCGCTCGAGGCGACACGCTCAATCCGAATCCGACACCCGAGGAGGATGTACCACTAGCCGGCTGACATCTTTCCCCACTGCGCCCGTCCGTCTCCACTCCTCCTCGTCGTCCCCGAGCTGCCAGGTGCGTGTGACGCCGCACTTCGCACGGCAATCAATCGCTCCCGCCCCGCCCCGCCCGCTCGAGGGCGCGAGACGTCGCGTCGCCGGTGCGTCATGCGGCGGCCCCGCGCGGCGCCCGGCATCCGGACGCGGTCGCCTGCTGCCCTTTTCGATACTTTTTATTGCAGTTGGGGGATTTCGATCTTTCTGGCCGCGCATGTCTAATTAATCCCATTACGAGATGCCGTAGCCAACGTCGTTCATAAAGAAAGCTTGTAGTGTTTTGCTGTTAGCGCGTTTTACTGGTAAAACCTATGTGCATGAAATCATATTGTATTGCGCCGTCAACAGAATGTTGAATTGTGAGCCATAATATTAAAACTAATGTTATTTTCTTAGTCGTGAATATAGTTTCTGAGACTCGTGCGAATGCTGTAGTAGTAACGCTATTGTGGGAGGCAATGCTTTTATATTTCGTCCCACTCTACGCAATTTTTTATTTTATTATTTTTTATTTTAGTTATCTTTTATTTTTTTAGTTATCTCTCTTGACATTTATTAAACACTGCAGAATTTTGTTCACACTGTGGCATATTTGTAACGCACTGTTTCTTTCTGTTCCAGGTGAGTGTCCGCTCGTGTCGCAGTCCGCGCCGTCGTTACTACGCAAGTTTTCGTGTAACGAAAGGGGGACGATCTGTAAGTGTTCTTTTGAGTTCCTTCGAAATGAATGAAGTTTCCTCGCGAATTGCTACCTGTCGTTCTGATGAAATCCGAAAAAAATGTGCTGTAGGCAAAGCTACAGCAGTGGAACGTGAGAGTACTGCGTTATGTTACCTTCTTTTCAACATTAGAAGTGATGGGAAAATTAACTTAGGATTATAAAAACTTACTGATTTCGTAATTGTTGGCTTCGCAAATACAGTAGATATTAGGGTTTCTACAATTCAGAAGTCGTCCTTCGTTATTTTGGTGTTAATCACAATCGAAGCAATAAATTCTAAGACGTGAAATGAAACAGCATCCTTCAGAATCCATTCTCGTTGGTCAAAATTTAATTGTATAATTTAGATCAATTTTTGTAATATATTGAATTAAAAACTTAACACACATGCAAAAAGCACATGCTATATTCAAAGAATAAGATGTTTACACCAAGTATGCGGAGGATTCAACGCTCGTAACACGACGGACTTGACAATGAATCATTCTGAAGTACGCTGTGATGGTATGCAAAATGAATGGAAATGGTTTTGAGCTGTACGAGGGGAGCATTCAAAGGAAAATGATAGTACGGTAGCATTCTCATGTTCGAATTCAAAATTCGCTTCGCGTTTTAAGCGCTTTCGCGAAGGTTGTGGATGCGCTGTCTGGCGTACGGCCATAAGATATTGGATTCTCTTCGACCAAAACTTCTGTATGTCAATATTCCTTTTCCAAATACGTGGTGCACGTATTGAATGTTGATGGAGGGAAGACGATACATTTATTTTCCAATAGATAGTGCGGCAGTGTGTTATGGATGGTTCGTTTCACGCTACACAGTAGGTACTGAACGAATTTGATTTAGAAATGCAAGTGGTGACATAAGATCATTTATGTTATTCTGAAAATTCTTTGAAACGATAAAACATGTATACTGCCTACGGACTGCGTCATTGTCGGATAGCTAAATACGCTTATCTCGTTAGACGTGTTTCTATTCGTGAAGAATTTTTTGAAAGACAAGCGTTATTAATGGTAAAATATTGTTAATGCGTTATTTAAATGGAGGTAAAACGACCATAACTCTTGTTTGCGTTATTAGCCTTCTTCAAAGTGAGTGCAGTTACAGCTTCGCGTAATGATGAAAATTTTAATACTAAAAAACACTACCTTAAATATTTTTATTTGTATTTGCAAAGATTTCATTTTCTATTGATAATATCAATTTGAAATTAAGAAATGAATCCGAAAGTATTGCAGAGGAAACATTCGTAAGTTATTTGAGATCTCAGCAGGCGAAACCAGTATATGATGTTAAAAAAATCCGTAGCAATTTAATGGGACTCGCTCAACAATTGTGCTAAAGTAGAAATTATTTTTTTTTTCAGTACAGCCATAAGGATTTATACAAGACATAATATTAAGTTAGTTGTGTATTAGTTAGCGCTGGTTGAGCGGGGTTACAGAAGAGAGTAATAATTAATTTTTGACATCTTTGGGAGAAAGGATGCGTTTTGAACACTTTTGCATGCAACAGTAAGGATCATTCTCCAGCATCTAGACAATGATTTTCATCAGCGGAGATAATGATGTCCTCTGCACCAGTGGCACATACCTTGCGTATTCGGGTGTCACTTTTTTGATTAATGGTACAGTACCTACAGGATTGCGACCAGGATCCCAACACACGAGAAGTCACGTAGGTACATGCGACGTGCGGGGGAAGGGAATGCAATTGTTGAGCAAACATGTTTTAACGTGGACGCGTGATGAATTGCAACTTGCCATATGTTTGTGTCGGTCCTCTCATATGTCCGAAACCATCGTTGGTTGAACGTAATTAGCGAAGCTTGGGATGAGTGTGTCGTCTTTTAGCTGGCGCATGTCTCTCTCTGACAATTGAAAGCAGATGTCGATGATTCACAAACTGGTGGTCGAAGATTTCATGAACAACCTATACTTAATCTATACGAATATAATACAATACATTCAAATAGCGATGACTTGTGTATTATTAAATCTTCAATAACTTTTACGCTTACAAAACCTTTTTATACCAAGTACAGTTCGAAGGAAATGAAATGTCTGATGACGAAGACGTAGGTTTCGTGTAGTCAATTGCGTCCGGAAATCATTCGACGCTTAGCTAATTAGCCGATACGTTATTTATGGAGAAGCGACTCAATAAATTAAAACGTAAAAATATGTGCAATATACCATTGGTAATTTAGAAGATCTACGGTTAATTAGTTTTAGGCATTTCCGTCAAAGAAATTTCTTAAAATTAAGAGAACTTTTTGGAGTTCTTGGGGCCTATTAAACATGTACTTTTTAATAGGGTAATGAGTTTTCCGAAATGATTGTTCCAAGGTTCATTGATCTTGAGTGTATTCTGACCATTCTGTGGAATGTTGTTACATCCGCATTCGCTTGTAATAGAGTAGTCACCTGGCACTTCGTTTTAGCGTGGTGCGAGGGAGGGAGGCAGGCCACGGCGGGCGTCCTGCTGAGCTCCGCATGATCATCCGAAGCCAGGAGTTATTGCGTTGGCTGCAGCCTTAGCTTTGACCTTCCTTAGCGGAGTCTGCGGTCGATTTATGGAGACCAGTTGGTCGTGCTGCACCTGCTGTGACGGTCGCGACTTAAAGCGAGCTGGGTTGACATTTTTGCAAGTTGTTGATGCTAGTACTGGTCCGGATAGCCAAGGGAGACCGTTGCACAGTTCTTTTGCGTGTGTCATAAATTCTGTCTTTGTAGGCGCCATCTCTGGTCACGGGGCGGATATTACAGTGCATCCTGCTGGACTGAAAATGTTAAAATAAGTTGTTTGTATGTAGATTGATGCTACATTCCTAATCACGAGTTTCACGTATGAAATCTGTAAGTATTACTGACGATTGGAACTTCTTTTCCTGTTCACTTGGAGGCACCACCTACACTAGCGTGAATCGTGAATCGTGTGTTGCGATTGTTGGCTTGTCTGACAGGACATGGCCTTCCCATGCAGTAAAGCTAGCTGTGCTTCTCTCTAAAGCCATAAAGGCATTTCTCCACCAACGCGTAAGTTTTTTAAATTACGGAAGCACTCGATTTAGAGACTGGGTATTTTGAACAGAGTAGATGTTGAACTCGTAACCGCAGCTGATGAGAAACGCCAGGTGTTTGTACATAATTTATCGCCGTGCTATTTTCAGGTGATATGTTCCACACAATTTAAATTCAAGAACGAAATGTATTTTAAGGCATTTCTTATTTGTACGGAGGCAAATGGTTTTGAATCTCCCACAGGCCATTGCTGGGATCAGGGGTTGTTCCTGGAAGTCTGTCGCAGGATGTGCTGTGTACGAAGGCGCTTGTCATGGCCATGTCGCTGCATGGGAAACATGTTCTTCGCGTTGTCGGAAGTTGCAGAGGCGGCATGACTAATGAGATGTTTTGAATTGTCTTTGCACTTCACTTACCTCATCTCAACTCGCCCGTATTTATTTTTCGCACGTGTATTAGATTCTGTGTAAAGACCTCGCAGTATTAATTTTATTTAATCCATTGTATTGTTTAAACATATATTCTGAAGAAAATATTCTTTAAAACTGCTGAAGGATGCAACATTAACTGCAGCCCTGCGTCGTTTCTACCTCAAATATATACAAAGTGGTGAACTAGCTTAATAAAATGTACGTAGAAACAATTCTCCAAATGGAATTCATTCTGATTTACGAACTGATGTTATTGATATTTCATGCGGAAACCATAAAAAATTGTTGAAATTTTTTGAGTCTAAGCATTAACATTTTCAATAAATTTCAAGGAAACATTTCTGTTCTTGATTACTAAATGAAAAGCCAGGCATATTTAAATCATTTTGAAATAGGTCGAAAAACACCATGCAAGTTATTCTTGCACCCTTTGTGAGTGATAACAATATTGTACAAACTCAGTTTCAATGTTCTACCAAGCCGTGAGTTATAAAACAACCATTATACAATGGCATACTAAAAAAAATATGTTGGGTTTGTATTTGGAAAGTAGAACAGTGATACGTTTCGGCAGTTAAAATCATATTAAACGGTGGGCATTAAAAACAAAATATTTATACGTGATTTTTATGAGTAAAATCCCGTCGGCCAAGCGCAGGTTCGCTGTTCTTTCGGTTCAAAATCTCAAATTCCGCTCGTGAAGCGCTGCAACAGGGAAGCAGCGGCGACTGCCCGGCCCTGTTCTCGCGGCGATCGCGGTGCGAATGAATCTGGCATGTCACGCTCCCATGGTTTTCCTTGCTTCTGCAATGCCCCCGCTGTCCAGAGAGGCCGGCGGGGAGCCGTGCGTGAGGAGGTCCCGCTACACCGTGTATTTGCTCGACGCGAAACAAATGCTCCCCCTTCCCTCCGCCCTTGCTCGGCCTCTCGTAGATCAGCCGAAACCGTTATTTTGCTACGCCCGTCTAGGATGTGAGATTTTCGGCATTTTACCCCCGCTGGTAGACTACGGAGTTGGCGGGTCTGGGAAAGATGGAGAAGTAGGGGGAATTGAAGAAAGAACGTGTGATCTGAGATGATGCGGGGGGGGGGACATCAGCCAGTCTCTCCATCGTAAGGATGAGGGGCGGGGGAAACCTGGGGAAGAGGAGAGGTAGATCGGACTCCGTCCATGGCGGAGCAGTTAGCTTTACCAGCCGGTGTCGAAAGTCCGCCATCGGCATCGTCCTTGTCAGTCATTACTTTTCAGTTGAAAATTAGTTTTTTTATACCATTTCGTTGAACATTTAGAGAATTTTGGTGATGTCGAAGAATCAAAGCTTTATATATAATTCTCCAAAACAATTCAAAAGTTTTCACAAAAACCATATGAGCCTAGGGACTCTAACGAGCACGAAACTAAAACATTCCGAGACGTTGCAAGAGTTCGGATTGTATTGATGTTCTTTAGTATTCCTTTTTGCTCGTTTATAATGATTGCGTTTTTATTAAACACGCATTGTCTTATTGTGCAACACGAAAATTTTGTTTATAAAAAGTTCAGGCAATCATGAATTTGTGCATTAAGACGTATTTCGTAGTAGTCTTGAAGAAGTCGGGGAATTTGGGGAAATCAAAAGTCTGCCTTCTGTAGTCGAGAACAGGCTCCGCTACTAGAGCTCTTCTGGGCAAACTTAATGAGCTAGTCGGCCAGTTGCTTGGCGTGATAATCTTGGAGCGAGAAGCCGCAGCACTTGAAGATAGAGTATCCCGGCATCCCAACAATCTTGCGTGAATATTCAGGTCCTATAAATTAATGACTGGTTGAGGACTTGTTTTGTGTGCTGGTTTCTGGTTTGGGATTAAGTTACGTTCTTTGCGCGAAAGAACAGAACTGTAGTTAGTGCTCAATTACTCCACTAGTATAATTTATTTCATTATGCTCGTAAAAAGACGTACTTTATTAAACAGTTCCTTCAGATACAAATCTCGTAGAGTGGATTTAAGAAATATTTTAGGTTTTGATTGTTTCCGTACAATTACCATATTGATTACATACAGTTGAAATAATTTACAAGTACTCAACAATATTACCTTCCAATCAGTACTACCATGTACTATTCAGCGAGTTACTAGTTACATTGTTTCAATATATTTGCCGAAGATCTTATCAGAGAAAACAAGTGAGTGCATATTTGTACTATTGTGCGACACGGACACGTTCCACACCTTGCAATTCTATTGTCGGACTTAAGAATTCTTGATCGATTCTTCAGAAACAGAACTTAAAAATTTGTAACTACTAAAATCATTTATTGTTGCGGTTGCATTATTTCTTCATCCATATTACGGAGTACCCCAAGGTATCTGCTACCACCACTGAATTTAAAACAACTCTTCGCCGCTCCCTGGCGTTGCAGTTGGTCCGAGGAGCACCTACCAAGTGCCACGGGCCGCTCGACTCGTTGGCGCCGGAGGCTGCCGGGGGCGGCGGGAGACCCGTTGCTCGAAGACGCCTCGCGTCCAAACAACGGCGCCCGGCCGTCCAACAGAACGGGCTGCGGCGGCGACGTTTCTCGTAACCGATATCCGGAATATAGAGGAGAGTTTTGCGAAATGCAGCGAGACAAAATGATTTATTTTAATTGATTAAAAAAATGTTAACAAAGTTCTTCTGGATTCAATTTTTTTATTTAAGGTTGCATGAACATCTAGGTCATTAGCGACCACTATTGGAGTTAACGGTATGGTAACTATGAAGATGAAACGATATGGGGTGAAAGGACGAACACAAATACAACCATGCCCGAGGCGGGACTCGAACCCGCGACCCTTCGGTCCGAGATCGCAACGACACTACTGCCTTAGCGATCTCGGCCACCGGATCGGCAGAAATGATACTGGGATATCGGATAATAATGTTTTAACATTTGAAACACACGATGTAATTCATTTTAGATTTCGGTTTATTCTTTCTTGCTTTACAGTATTAGTTAGGGAGGTGCTATTAACTTATAAACTACCACAACTCGACATACGCGAAGATAGTTCCTGAATTAAAATCATATAAAAATGTAAATAATAATTATAATATATAAAAAAGGGAGACGACTCAACATACATTACATCATACAAATCACTTTACTCATATTCGGTCCTGAAAGAGAACGCGCATCACGTAAAATTTTTAACAATTCTTCATTTCTTGAAGGGTCCATCAGTTTTGAGTTCAGATACACAACGGAACGGAATCTCACCACAAGCCCACTTCACCAGTTCACCCGATTGTTGCCGAGTGGGGATAGACGCACAGTTGTGTCGTCACAGGCACTAAGAGTGGCGTCTGTGTGGTCGCCGGTGCACTCCGGGTGGGCGTTGCTTTCACGGCGCCGCACCACGCCGCCGCACGGTGGTGCATTTTCCCGAAATCCTGGCCAAAACCTCAAAAATGAAATCGCGTTTACTGAACTTTTGCAAATACTACGACACGCTGTATACTTGGGGGCATCTGTTTCTGCCCACTTCGTGTCTCTGGGTCAATTCCCCTGGCACCAGTAGTCACCCGAACTTACCCTTCGCGGCGTTCGGTAGACCTGCGGTGCGAGAGTAACATGGAGAGACCGTCTTTATTTGTAAGTGGTGGCCATACAAAATTGTGCAGAGAAAACTGGCAGCATGGATTCTCTTCCTGAAGGTTTGTAGAGTATTTTCATGTTAGTTTTATAATGCATTAAAGCATAATACCGACGTGGGATGAAATATTAAAATGCATGAAATTAATACAATAATTTTAATTACTCATAAGTTCACGTAGGCTGAAAGTTACCAATTTCGCGGAATTCCGCGATGTTTCTAATTTCATTTACTAGCTGAATCTATCCTCTTTCGAATCCAGTTATAAAATCATGCCCCAACTTGCCCCATTAGTAAATATAAAGAATTAACTTTTCGTCAAGCACGCCTGATCGCCGAATATGACTCGTCGAGATCCGTTCTGAGAACGGAAACTGCTTTTACAATGCTGCTTCTAGCGGAAAATTTTGATCCCTTTTACTGAAATAACAAATTTACTCAATATTATAAACAAAAAAATTAATATTTTAATTTTTGTAACAGATTATGACTATTCACTAATATCACATGAACATAATATTTATGTACATATTACATCTTCTGGACTGGATTAAGCACATTTTATTTAATTAAAATTGTACATAAAGTAATATTTACATAATATGTGTCATCAAAACTCGTCTTAAGGAAGGGTGTCCGGTCAAATACGTACGTGATATCAAAAAAATTATCATACCATTTTTAAAAAATAAATCAAAAATACAATTAATCGTAAAGTAATATTTGTTTACTTAACTCCTAAGTTACATACCAACAATTATTCATATTAGATTGTTATTGTTGTAAAATTAGTATTATATTATTTTTTATGAAATAATACTGCAACTAAAATTTGAATATGGTCAAGAAACTTATTCAAATGCAATTCAAAGAAATGCCTGAATGTAGAGCTTTCCAAACAATTTTTTTTTTAGTACGCACTAGATATTGCCAAGAAATATGTTTCCAAATATTCATGGTAATAATGCATAGAATCTATTCACAAAGATATAAGACGGTATGGAGAAGGATTCTCGCGAACATGTTCAAGACCGCACCCAATTCAGGAGATGTTTAATCGCCTGTCGAGATCTTCTGTTCCTTTCATTTCCAGCGGGAGGGATATTCCCAAAAGAAAGTTAAAATTCTTGAACAAATATGCTGTCTCATTTGTCTGAGCCAAATATCACCATAGGGAGAAATGTACCCTAGTGAAAACTGTGATCTTCCTTTCCGGTTCTTCGGACACTGTATATGAATTTTCTCTGGCAGAGGGCATGAGATGGTATTTATACCATGCTTCTTTATGCCAAATGTTATCAATTAATATGTAAGTAATCCCTACGGTTTTCAAAAATCAATTTTGTGAATTGATAAAATTTAACCAAGTTTATATAGAAAAATATGTATTTATATTTCACAGATTTAAGGAGTGCATTATTCTGGTATTATGTTACCAGCTCCCTTACATTATAAAGATAATCCAAAATAAATTTGGTCGTCGTAGAAAACATACTATACCTCTCAGAGGTTTTGGCCAGGAAATCGCCAAAATGCACCACCAGCCGGGCCGGGAGGACCGCCTTCCGTACGCCAGCCGGTGGGGGCCGCTTATTTCTCTTGTAGCCTGAAGCTGTGGTTAATATTGCTATGCAAATCAAGGCAACGAGTGCAGGGATTATCGAAGTTGAATATTAAATGTGTTTTAGAACCGAAAAAACCTTACGCAATAGCTTGTCGTCAAAATTAACATATAATAGTTCGTGTTCACGTCAACTCAGATCAAATGCCAAGGTACATCTGAAACTCGAGTATCGTCAGTAAGAAGTGCTTACATGGTACTTTTTGAGGAACGAGACACAGAGCTCGGCTTAGTGCCCTTGGCAACCTATTTCAAACAAATAAATTTAACATTTTCGTTTCTATATTAGTGCGAAGACCGCTTAATCTATTAATCTAATAATCGTAGTGAGACATTACATGAGAAAATTAAAATGGGTCTATGCAGGGACTGAAAAGGTATTGAATACCGGTAAAAAATACCGGTATAATACCGGTATTTTCCATACCTTTTTCAAATACCTTTATTCTTTTATACCGGTAAAATACCTCTATAGGACGTCTATACCAGTATGGACGTCCATAAAGGTTATACCGGTATTATACCGGTATTTTCAATGAAGAAATATAGCTTACCATCCATCCATGTTGAAAAAATAGGTTACTTTAGTTAATAATATCTCACAAAATGTTTATTAATCAAATATCATTTCATAATTGTTATTTGTTTAAATTATTATTTTGTGTATATATATATATATATATATATATATATATATATATATATATATATATAACAACTGTATTAAATTCTATTCTTATTATTTAATAAGGGCTATATAAATAGGGCTAAAATAAAATCATATTTTTCTAGTTTATATTAAGGGTTTAATATATTTTGACATTAACTGCAAATATTGAGAAAATTTCAAAATAAAAGTAAATTTTATTATTATTATTATTATTATTATTATTATTATTATTATTATTATTATTATTATTAGCTATTAACATTGCATGTGGGCAAGGGTTCCCTTCTACGCGGGTAGCTTACATTGTAAAATGCATCTAGAGGAGCCCACTTCGAGAAGAGTGTTTCTTCCTTAATAATAAGAAATATATACTAACATCATTAATTAATAAAAAAGAGTTTATTAATATTAACATTTTTACTTTTTAATTAAAATTAACATTTAATTTAAATAATGTATAAATTAACAAACAAAATAATAAATTAATTTACACAAATTTAATGCAAACATTTAAAATTTAATTAGTATTAATATTTTAAAATATTTATTAAAATTAATTAATATTATATAGTACTATTAATATTTTTCTTAATGAAATTTCTTAAATAATACATGGATGTAAATTAAACATGCTTCAATCATTAATTTTGAATTAAACATAACGCTTCTGTTTCCTCGCGTAAGAATAGTTAATGTCTATTAGCGTTCAATGTCAATTTTTAGTATTGTTCTAGTTATAATTAATAATTATATATAATTAATATATATATAATTATATTTATTAATTATGGTGCAGAATAAGGAAACTGGGCCAACTGAAAAAAATATTTTCGGGAATGTTTGTGATACGATCAAATTTAAGCAAATAATCGTATTTAGTGATAAACACAGTCGTGCAAGAAGGAAGTTTGGTATGCGTGGGAAGACTCATTTATGGATAAGAAGACACGTTTCTCCATTTTGTATTGCTACTAGAAAGGGCAAGATTTATACGGATAAATTTTCAACACTATCACGTGTCGCCAAGCTCTGCGCTCGGACGTGAGGTCCAAGGTCAGCGAACGAGCTCGTGTTGATGTCTGCGAAAGACCGTTGGCTGGTCCCTCTCTCTGACGACAGAACTCGACTTCCCAGTCAACGGCAGAACTCGACCCAACTAGAATATGTGTCGAAAATCCGCCACCCTTGGGACTCGAACCCTAGGACCTCCCGGTCAGAAACTCTGCCGTGTAAATTAGTTGTTTCCTCTGAGCCATCTCAGCGGAAAAAATCACAATGAATTTCCCCCAAATACCTGTATGATTCTACTGAAATACCGGTCTTTTCGAAAATACCGGTATTTTGATGAGAGAATACCGGTATAATACCTTTAAATAGAGGTATTTTACCGGTATAGACGTCGGATAAAGGTAAAATACCTCTAAAAATACCGGTATTTGACGTCCTATACCGGTATTTTTAAAGGTATTTTGAATAAAGGTATAATAGAGGTAAAGGTATTTGTATACCGGTATAAATACCTTTACCGCTATTATTTCGGTATTCGGTCCCTGCTTGTGAATACGAATGCGTGTCGATGGTCTTTCATTATAGCCAAATATACCACTACCCTGGTATAGTTTTCGAAATAAAATAATTTTATTTGTGTGAAAGGTGTCTAAGCTAAGGTGTCTAAGTGTGCTTGTTGCGATGTACTGGAGGCGAATTTCAGTGCCCAGTGGAAATCAAAGCCAGAGCTACGTGCGCGGGTGGTGTATATGCATTACGCGGACCCAAAGCAAAACATTATGTAAGTAGTGTTTCAATATAGACTTATTTCACTTAGTTTTAATTGATATGAATTGCGTGTATTTACCTACATGTTCGATGGAGGTGCAACCTCCAGACTGTTGTGGCACCAGCCGTCACTGTGTTACAGTGTGTGTGTGCGTGCGTGCGCGCGCGCGCCCGCGTGTGTGTGTGTGTGTGTGTGTGTGTAAGGGAATAGAAGGGGAGAAGAATGAAGGGAAGACCGCCGATGTGTTAAGGTATTGCTCCGGATTCGCCTGATATTGCTCCAGGAAACCACAAAAAAACACCGATCAGAGCAACCGGCCGTCTGAATTCTTCTCCAGACAGTGGTTCATTGTGACCCAGGTGTGTAGCTGGTGGCAAAAACCCGCCACCGCTGACCCTACAATTCAAGGACCTCCCCCGTGCAGCGGCCACGGATGTCACCGAGATATGCCAGCCGGTGTGGGGAAGGGGAAATGACGGCAGTGGTGATTGTGGTGGCAGCAGCAGCAGAGATAGCGACCGCGTAGGCAATATGAAGAGGGGAGCGCGGGCGATAGGCGCGCAGTGCGGCAGCCACGGGGCCTCGTGGGCGGCGCCTTCAGCCGTGCGGGGCGGCGGAGGAGCTCCTTGCAACTGACTGGCCACCGCCGCCAGCAGCAGCCGTCCCGAAGGACACGCTCCGCCACAGTTCACCGAGTTCCGCTGCCCCAGGCGCTCCAGGCACGCACGTGACCGGCAGCGGCCGCCGCCACTTCCTCTCCTCCGCGGGGAGACGACCTCCTAGGCCGGAGGGCGTTCCGCTGCCTGCGCGCCCTCCACGTGCGCCTGCTTTTCCCGCTGCCTAATGGCGTTTCAAACCCATTACCGGCTCGAGGTGGCGGATCCGGTGGTGGGTATCGTTGCGTCTGCTTTCGCGACGGTGTTAGCTGTTCGCACGTTTCAACAAGGTGAGCGACGTGCCGTCAGAAATATCGACGCAAATGTTTCTTACACGCTGTCGTCGCCTACGGCGAGGCGAGAGGAAGAAAATAACGCCACAGCACTGGATAAACGTCCGAGCAGCCTCAGTGGCGAGGTACGTGAAGAAAACGTAGATTTTAGAGGCGACGACAGGTGGTGTCCGCATTAACAACAAATGAAGACGGTTCGTGAAGTATTTCAGAATAAAGGGGAAAACTGGACTATGAAACATACCTGAGGAGGAGACTATAAAAGAGGAATAAGGTAGGTTCATACAAGGAGAGGTCACGATTGGATGACACCTGATTGTAAATGGACTTTTTTTACTTTGAAATATTTCCGAAAACAAAAAAAAAGTACTGACAAAATACAACTAATTACTTACCAAGACACACGTGTCATCTCATTTTACATAATTAACACAACTAACACAGGTGATTTTCAGGCTGATAAAACTAGGTTACATTTATTATTTGTAGGGCTAGATTGTGTTTGAGTTGTCAAACGAACCACGAAATTAGATATTGCCTCTAGTACACTCGTTGCACACTTCAACAAGATGCGTAAAAGAATAAGGTGTTGCATTTCTAATGATGCAGGTCGTTCTGATAAGTAACCAGTTTTGCAGAATGCTTAGTGAAACACTGTATGCACACTTTTGCCGCAAATGATAGTGGACTGATAACTGAGTAAATGATTTCTGTTCCAATCTTTGAATACTAGATTAACCGAAACTGTAATGAATGTGATCATATCAGTTGTTATTATTATTATTATTATTATTATTATTATTATTATTATTATTATTATTATTATTATTATTATTATTATTATTATTATTATTATTATTATTATTATGTCAGCAGTGTGAAATCGAAAGTAACATTCTGTATATTCCAAAAGACCAGGATTTCAAGAATACTTTTGTAGGCTAGCTTTAAGCGCGATGCAGTTTCATAATTTGCCATTTCGAATTGAGAGTCCAACTACCGAACACGCGCTTCCAATCTCTCATCTTTAGCTGACAAGACGTCATTTGGAAGCAATATATATTTTTAGTATTAAAATATTACAAATATTATTTATTTCTTATTATGCATATCAATTTACAACATTAAATACTATATATTTTAGGGAAATGGAAAATGAGATCTAATGAAATCATACGCTGACCGTTGCATATCGATCGTGTTCTGTAATTCAACATTCCGTTTTGATCACGTCCAAATGAACGAAGATTCAGCGAATATAAATCCATACCATGCCCTTTTCTTGTTAGTTGGAATCTCGTCAGAGTAGAGCTTTGATAGTAAATAGCTCAGTAAAACGAAGCTGTCGCCTGGAGGAACATGTGCCATATTCTCCCCACTTTCGTAAAATAAATAAATAAAATTCAGAAGTAGGAAGAGGACATAATTGAGTGTTATTTCTCTGCCCCATGTATCCATTCTCGCTCAAGTGCAAAGCAAGTTACCCAAAAGGGGCTAAATCATTGTTTTACGAACGTCTTTTCATGGCAACTTAATGCAACAAGAGAAATTCGACACGAAACTTCACGATATATTTAAATATGGCATCGACGGTCGAGTGCACTGAACGACACGATAGGTGAAGACAAAAACAGCTATACACGAGATGGACTGGACTAAAATAAATATACGACGGGGTTATCAGTCTTAAATTCTTAATAAGGAAACGACAACTGGTTTTTAACAGTATTTTACGCGTATTACAAACATTTTAAAATTTCTTTTTCGATGAGCCACGCGCATTAAACAAAATCGTTAATTTATTTTGTATGTATTAAAAATCTGTATTCATTCACAAGTCGGTGTTTTTATATACCAGACATTGTATTCACTTTAATGCTTTAGACTCTCACACTAAATTTACAATCAGCACTTAAATTTTCATATTAGAGCGAAACTCGGGCGAATAATTTTGGCAGCGAGACTTCCGAATGTTCTTTCGCCACATTTGGATGCAAGTTGGAGTAAGAAGGAGACTATCATTATTATCCTCAATAGGCAATGCTATTAAATTAATTATATCTGTAGAGTATGTTTTGTCCTCTGCATTCTCTGACCAAATGTTCTTGCAGAGGGGCAAATGAAAGACCATAAAATCATTTAGCATGCCATTGTCTACGAAGTATAAGGGGTATCTTTCGCTATTCTCTTGCTCTAAAAACAATTCTTGAACTGCAAACGCTTATCATTTTCACTGCAAACGAGCCTAGAAATCTCTTTTTAATAACTATGGGACTTTACACGTAATTTGTTCGACATTATAGTTAATGAAGTTAATGCACATCTTTAAATGGCCGTTTAAAATAATGATTGAAGCAAAACCGGTTACCGTAAAATCTCAGTTTTGCAAAATAGAAGTAAGCTACAGTAATCTTTAGCAGAAAGAGACTTCTCGGTTCAACAGCCTACTCATTTATATCACGTTGCATTCATTGAATAAAATCCAAGTATTTGAGCTCATTAGCATCCAGTTGGAGAGGAATTTATTTAAATTTGTGTGACCTTCATATAAGTCCACCCTATCTAGTGGGAAGATAAGGGAGAGAGCAGTTTGCAACTCATGTCTTCCAGCACCATGTCCTTTCTTACCAGCGCCGTGTTGAGTCAGGGTAGGCAACCCACCCGACAAATACGTCATGCATGTAGTATTGTGCGATTCAATTTCTTAAGTCTTGTTTTTCTTAACCACCGACGAAATACGAAATATCAAGAGAGACCGGAAGAAATGTAGTATGAAATGACAAAATATGTACACTATGATATTAAGAAGTAAGAAATAAAAGAGTATTTTGTGAAAATAGAATATGTAAAATATGTAATTTAGCACTAAATGTAGAAACAAATGTAACGGAAAAATTAGATTGATTGGACGGCGACGATTGGATGCCAAGATTACAATTATGAAAACGGTAAGTACAAAGACAAAAACTATGTAATAACAAACAAATCCTAGTTCACACAAAATCGAAGAAAAAATGGAATTATTTGGATTACTATAAAATTAGCTGTTTTATTTTAAAAGAAGAATTGTTCATTTTAAAAGAATACTGTAAAATTATAGATGATTAAGAAATAAATGGGGGGGTAGCAAAAATATTACATCCGCCAACATGCTTTGAAAGGCGAAAGTATAATTCGAAACTACATATACTTCCCCATTTAGGCCTACATACATCGTACTCATCTCAGAATTTAAGATTTAAATAGAGAGGATCGGCAGGGGCAAAAATGAACTAAGACCAAAGGAGCAATGTACAAAGGTTCCAAACCTTTCAAGCCAGACAATTTCTTTAAATTAATAAATTGCATAAAACAAGAAATAGAGGGCATCACAACGTGTCGGTGTTACGTCTCACATGATCTTCGACAAGTTCCGATATAGGACAAAACCGATAGAACGACTTACAGTGTTCATTTTACCCGCCGTATGTTCAGTGCCCATCATATTTTCTCGCCCTGAAGTGTGAATCCGGTTGCTCTTCGCTGATAGTAGGTGGTCGCGACAGAGCTATGAAAAATTTTGGTGTCATAGCCGCATAGCGTTGACACGTGTGTTATCCTATATTCGCTTTGATACCTACGAGGTACATAATTTGTTTTAGTTTTTATTGTTTTAAGTCGATATATGCCGATTAAAAAATCTATTTCTTTCCTTACTAATATGATTTTCGAGGCGTTAGAAACAATATCTAGTAAAAGTAAAAGTAAAGGTATGTATTAAATTTCTAGTAAACAATAAAAATCGGTAAATTTAAGTTAAAAATAAAATCTTTTCTACTGCATAACTGTTTCTATACAATTAGAGAGTATACTAATCATCAAAAAGGAAAATGTTTATTTTAACAAAACAATGATATAGTATAATGAATTAGTTTTCATATGTACTGTATAATTTTTGAAGAAGACTTAATATGCCTGTAACATGTAACGTACTTCCAACTTCCGGGTCAATGCCCCCCCCCCATCTCGATCATATTTTTGTCCAGTTTCCCTGATCCATTGGGCAAATGCTGAGATGGCCCCTTCATTTGCTTCTAGACGCAAATGTAGCTTCACTATGCGCACATTTTGTTGAGCTCTTAGTAGTGTAATGTAGAAAAATCAAATCTGCAATTCGTTTACCGTTACAAATAAGTTTACAAATAACTCAGGAACGAAAATGTGTAGTTCCTAAAATGTTAATCTGGCGCTTTTTAAAATTTATTCTTATTCTTACTATATTATATGAATAATAATTTTTTAAACTTTTCATCTTTTATGAGTGAAAGTTTCCGGGCTGGTAGGCATTTCATCTTTTAAGTATTTATAGTTGAATTGTTGGGAAGGGATTCTGAAACTGAACAAAGCGTGCGCAGATGGTTTTCTCCCCCATACGTCACAAACAGTTTTTTTACTGAATAAATATCTAAATATCTTCGCGATGTAAACCTACACCAACGCATTCGCCCGTCCGCGCACGGCTACGTTTTGCTCCCGCTGCTGCGTTGTGGTGGGGCTCTAGGAGCTCCCTGCCATTGATTTTCAGCGTTAGCGTTAAGTGGACATCCATTTTTTCCACGAGGAAAGTTAACTTCGTTGCGAACAACGCCAAATTTTAACTATTTCGTATTAGAGTCGTAAAGCGTTCATTTAATTTCTAAAATTAAAACGTTGGAGGTATGAAACCAAATTCCGCTCCGTAAGTTCATTTCTCCGCTTAGCGCGTTCCGCTATCATGGCATTCCACTGCCGGCATTCGATGATGCCAACAGTGACGTAAAACACGCGTAGGCAAGACGAGCGTTCACCAGCGTCAAAAACAATTAGTGGAGAAGAGTACACGATAAAAAGGATTTTCATATGATTTAATCCTTTAAGATCTTTCGCCTGATGAGAAACGTAGGCGAAAGTTCGAAATTCGACGTATAATATAGCTCGAAAAAATGGCGTTACGAAGCAATACAAGGACATGAAATGAACTCTCACCTTTTAGATGCGTGATAGACTTCATTTAGTCGCTATTTGAATTCTACTCCGGTGTTTTTTTGAAGGTTGGCATTGCCGAACGAAATGGCGCGCCAGGCTGCGATGGCAATCCCAGAGCGCCACAATTGTGAGTTTGAATACCACGGAACTTTCTCCGTCACCACGGAGACGGACGCGTAGGGGGAGCGAGAAGAAGGTTGACAGTGGAAGAGGGCGAGGATGGACAAGAAAATAATGTGAAATATGTGACTCACGAATGATTCACGTTCGATCATTTGTCGCGTATTTATTGTGCGCAACAATCGACGGCATACGTCTTGCAACACGGTGACCAACTATTCGTTACGACGCTCAAGTACCATACGTTTGACATAAGACACGGACCGCCAGGGAAAAAGAGAGGCGTGTCAAGAAGTGAAAGCGGGAGATAAAAGCGCGTATGCTCATCGCGTGGGAGGCTTCCCGCTTCCTCCTCCGCCCCCGCCCCCGCCTCTGCCAGCTGCTCCGCTGGGCCACACATGCGCCGGGCCTCTCCAGGGCACAAAAAGCGCGTTCTCGCGCCGCCGACGGAGCCATCTGCGCCGCCGCACCAGACGCGAACCTGGAGGCCGCGCGCCCCGAGCGCCTAATGGATGCGACTCTGAACGTCTACCAGCACTCCGCTTCCAGGGGAATTACTCACTCCAGCCCGGACCTGCTTTTTCTGACGGACACTCATCTCTAGTCAAATCTTAACCATTTATCATATTAACATACTTCAGCACCTTCAACGGTTGATCATATTCTGTATGTCATTATCTATTTAAGCGTATATATTGTTTAGGTTATTTATATTTCGTATTATAATTTGTGTTCGGCACGAGTGACCTACTCTGTTAAATGTGTAGAAGAATAAATGATTATGACGGGGAGAATAATGCAACATCGATGGAATGAGGAAGGGGATACAGAGCATAAATTACACCAAGAAGTTCGGACGTTTCAATACGGTTATTCTTGATGGCAAAGGAAAGTGGTAAGAGATTTTATGCCCATTATTAGTCGACAAAATTGACTTTGCTTAATGTTCTAAAAAAATAAATATATAAAATTTTTAAAAATGTATCACAAAACATACTAAAATTAAGCATTTGCAATTGGAGCTGTTGTTTGCTGCGGGAGAAAGCCATTTGCATGAAGTATTAGATCTCCACAGCCAACGCCCATCGCCATTGCCAACAAAATTAAGCAAAGTGAAATGTTATGTCCTCGACTCAGTTAGGAACTAATTTCCAAAATCTCGAAAACCTTTAAGAAAATACGGTTCCATTTCTTGTTCTGTTCTGTTCGTTACAACAACAAATATTCAGAAGGATATTAGGTTACCTCCCTGGATAGGGAAAATTACGTCGCGATATAATATCCACTTCCTGACTACCGTTCGCTAAATTTGAGCGAAACAGAAGTAACAGCATCCTTTTAGTCATAAATAAATCAACTGTGTCAATTCTGACACTTAGATCGGGATATCACGTAGAATACACAGTCTATCATTGAAAAACATATCTTTCTTTCATTCTGCCCTATGTTAAAACGCGGAAAATCCCAAATCAAGAGAAGCAATTCAATTTTTATTTGCTACTTCGCAAATGACGAATGCACCTGCATGATGTGGCAATATATCTGCGCTGCGTATTCGCCATGGAGAATTCATTTGATTAAAATACAATCGATCAGTGAGGGCTGGCCTAGTTAATGCTCGTCCATTTCTGTCTCCGACCCCGAGTGCCTTCTTCCTCCCAATATAAAAAGAGAATTACCACAGCTAAA
Organism: Teleogryllus occipitalis; assembly: GCA_011170035.1. Classification (NCBI taxonomy): domain Eukaryota; kingdom Metazoa; phylum Arthropoda; class Insecta; order Orthoptera; family Gryllidae; genus Teleogryllus; species Teleogryllus occipitalis. The sequence goes on from BLKR01003340.1 coordinate 100,172, forward strand.
GAGGACGGACCGGTTAATAGTTCTCTCGATCGGAACGGCTGGAATGAAATGGTTCTTGAGGAGAAAGTTTTCTCGAATGAAACGGAAATTATTAGGTTGGTATCCGAAATGAAGGTCAGAATGCACAGTTTCGAACAGAGTATGAAATAGGAAATTTCATGCGTTTTGAACGGCTAGGAGAAAAGAGTTCAACTATTTGTTTTTAACAGACTATCGTATATCCTGAGAAGCGCTTTCGATTTACTTAAACTCATGCGCAGATTTCACACTTGCAAAACAAATCGAAGTATGTAGAATCTCAGAAACCAAGCCAACAAGTGTGATTCACGCTGTTTGTACAGCAGAATTACGTATTCCATATATACAAGAGTGCAATCATTTAATTTCTTTCGCAGTCAGCAAGTACGAGTATAACATAACAGGAACTACTTGAAGTTATTTATTTAAATGTGAAGAAATAACATGCCTTAAGACAATAGCACACTCAAGACGGTATAAATACACTTCTAAAAGAAAATATCGGAATATGAACATAAAAAGAATCTGAAGGGCAGCATGAACTGATGCTACTTCGGTTTCGTGAGAGTTTGCGCGCTTCAACATTTCGTAAAAACATTCCTACTCTAGCTCCATCCAAACATTAAAACAATCCCTTGTCTAATTTAATATTTAAGATACATTTATGAGAAACTCACACTCACACACGAATGACAACAGTACAACATACTAGGGCTCCACAAAAAGCTCACATAAGAATCCGGCACGTCGGTAAACTACAGGAAACAATGCTGACTGAGGAAACCAGGACGGAGCAAACGCTTTACCCGCCAATCTCCCGCCGGTTTATCCCGTGCTCAGCCGGTGAAGTGCGCGGGGTTCCGAGAAAACAGTGGCCCATAAGTCAAGGCGCAGCAGCCGTTCCAGACTTCATATCCACCCGACACGGGCGGGCGAGGCGTCAGAAATGAAAGGAAATTAAGTAAATTAATGTTTAAGGGGAGGTAAACTAGATGCCGCTATGGGTCTCACGGCGAATTTACAATTACTGCGCGCCGTGGAGGGAGTCTAATGATCTCCGGCAGGGACCCGGCAGCCTGGCAGGGCGCTGCGGGCAGGTGAGGGGCTCTCCCCACGTAGCTTCCCCTTGGTTTTCCGTCCGTAAACCAACTCGGTGGCCGCCGATGAAGGGTGTTGGGGACGTCCAGGTACGACTCCCCGGACATGTCTATATCCATTACACAATAAGCGTTGAGTACGTCTTCTTCCATCCCTGCGAGCTAAACCTGAACGTCGAGTCATGTTAGAAGCTCGAGACTTGAGAACTCCAGGAAACAACAAAGGCAGAAAAGCAAACACGTTTAGCAACGTCATACAGGGAATGATAAAAACGCGTAATTTAACTCAAAAGAATAAGTTTAATTGTACACTGAATAATTATGGAAATGTTTGTATACGTATCCAACTCTTAGTGCAGCGAAAAAACTAGTTATTTATTCCCCTCTCCTTGCTCCAACTAAGCGGCTCAAGTAGCTTGGTTTTTTACATGAACCAACATGGTTATAGTTATAACGGTTGTACAAGGTTAAGTAGATTGTTAGGTAGATGTCTATTAACAAGGCAAAAACTTGAAAAATTTGCTGCAGAATTAATTTCCTCGTTCTCATTGTGTTAGATCTACCAATGATCCAAAAAAATAAAGGCTTTCAGTTTACTATTCATTCACGTGATGCTCTTCCTTTGCGTTGTTCTCTTCATTTCAAGTCTTCTAATCATTTTAATATAAATATTTATTTGCTGATTAAATGGTTTATATTTATTACCTTCATTTAATAGAAGTGTAAAGTTTCATGGCCACGCACGTATTTCTTGATCATTGGGTTCGACAGAATTTGTAATGTTTCCTTGAATAACCTTTCAGGCAAAATATTACTACATAAACCCTTAAATCACAAAGCTGCAACGAATACGATAATCACATAATAACTTTTCTTAGCAAATTCATCAATTTTAAGCAATGTTTAATGGAATTCGTACGACAGTTTTGTTGCCATAGAATGAATCCATAAGCACCTTATTAATAATATGGCCTAGCGTAAAATTAAATTAAAACGTTTAATTTTACTACAGAATCTATAATAGTTATTGTAGTCCACATTTATAGTGTGTAGGCAATATACTTTGACAGACTAAATAGTGTACGAGATTAAAATAATTATACAATTATTCTTGCATCTTTCAAAATAAAATTGTTAATATTAAACAAAATATTTTTGAATATAACAAATTAAATAACAAGGTCATAATGTAATATTAATATTGGTCACTCATACACCTAACTACACCTTGGTGTCGGTATCTACAATCAGCTTTATCAGAACTATGCTACCTTTTGTAGTCCATAGTGCAGTGATATGGGTGTGCTTACTACATTCTGGACATAAAATTTATCAGGTTTGCATTGAACGGAGGATGGAGGCCCCGGCACACCACCTCTGGCGAGGGAAGGCGAGTTGAGGCCGCACGCCGACGGGGCTGGAGCGGGTCGGGGCTCGTATTACGGAAATCAGCCCCGGCGTCTGGCCCGGAGGAATTGACCGCCCCCAAGCACAATGCCAGCGACGCGCCGATAGATTCCGCTAGGGGCGGGTCGGTAATGGAGCGTCGAATCGTGTCTTATTCCGGAAGCCGTCCACGACAATGTGGCTATTGTGAAAATTCACGCCCCTGCGACGGCTACATTAACGGGAAAGCACTAACAATGCACGTGATCTGATACGTAGATAGAGGGAACAGAAAATAATATACGTTCATACGTAGGTGTAAGTGGTCTATTGTACGAGGTATTGCACGAGTTGCTTAGAGAAGCGTTTTTGACGCTTTTTTTAAAATCTCGACAACTATAACGACAATAGCTGTCTCTGATACATACGGCGGTTTTTTGTTTTTATTTTTTCGTCAAAAATAGTAAAACGCGTATGTGACGTGTAGGTCAAAAAATAATCTGTACAAGTTTCTTTCAGTTCCCGATTCCCTACCACATCTTTTAGCTGTACCTTAAAGTCGCGTCCAAGTGTCCTTGGTGAAGTTATCATATCGAAAGGCACACATTGCCGTACGAAAATACCCCCAGAAAAAGTTAACTTCAAAAGAATAAATACGTTTTTTAAACTTTTCATCCAAAGTTTATCTTGTTTTCCTATACGTAAAGGAGACACTCAAGCTTATAAGCTAAGCTAATGAGAAAGCTGGAGAACCCCGAATGCTTAACACCTGAAAGGTAGCACGGATATAGCGACACCGACGATTCGTTAGAATAGACCAATATTAATAATTAAATTATGAAAGGTGGATTGATATCAACAGTACTGTACTTATAATCCAGCACACTCTGAACTGGATCTAGTTACAAACACACTAAATAGTGAAGGATGTAGTTCACGGGATTTGGTCGGAGTAGAAACAATTAAACAACTAGTTTGCCACCGTTTCGGAATATTTTAATTCCATCTTCAGGGCTATTGTACAAAACCAACAAGGCATGAAGACCTCATCAATCCTCGAGTCAAAGCCTCAGTTACAGCCACTCAACCACAACTCTACTATAGCGCGAGGCTATAGTTGTGGGGTCAGGGCCTCGCTACAACTCAATTGTAGTAAGAATTCTCATTCCCTTGCTTTGGCGCCTTGGCCTGAGGCAGACATTGTACGTGATGGACGCCTGCGCTGCAGCAACCCCATGTGGAGTTGACTTAGAACTTTGACATAATGTTACTGAGAGACTAATATTTACTTCGTTATTCAGTAAGGAGTGTCATTTTCTATCACTTTTGTGTATCATAATATTAATTTGTGTATTGTATATTCATATTGATTTTGTCGCCATGTCTTGTTTGTTATAAAATAGCCCTGAGGATGGAATTAAAATATTTCGAAACGGCGGCAAAATAGTTGTTTAATTGTTCCTACTCTGACCAAATCCCGTGAACTGCATCCCTCATTACATCATGGTCGTGAATTCTACAATGGGCATGTGGTTAGTGTTATGTAAATAGTAATAATTAGTTTTTAAATATGACAAATTTGTGGCAATGAGTTTTACGATTAAATTATATCCAAGAGACAAATTGTGTAGCAATATACACAACAAGGAATCGAGTTTTCTGTCGAAACAACGCTCATAATTCTTAACCACTACGTGTTGAACTTCTGAAATTAATGAATCTCCAAGAATTCCGCCTTCTGACCTTCTTTCCTGACCCTTGATATGCGAAGCGAGAACAGTAATATCTTTATGCGGGTTCAAAATGCCGAACGGAAACTTCCTACATTTGCTGCTCTACAGTGACCCGACTCGCCGGCGGCAACGCTCATCTCTCAAACGAAGCTATTCGATAACGCCCGAAACCTTTACGCCTATTGCACACAAGTCACCATATAATAGGAGTTTTATAAAACGAGCAGACATGGTAAAATAACATTACCTATTTTTGTCAAGAAAAGTTTCATTTTTTAAACATCAAAAATGCCATGTGCAATCTAGATTTAATGCTATTTACATTTTATGAATAGTTTTAGAAAATAAATTAAAGAAAATATCACTATGTACAGTACAAAAGACATTACTCAGCGAGTTTGGAGACCATCGTGTAGTCTTGCTTAAACCGTTTTTAGCGAATTTTCGCTCGTGCGCATAAAGACATCGTTGAGCCATCTGGTAGCTTCTGCTTGCAACTTTTGTCACCGAATTGTTATCTTGCTGAATTATACTGTTTATGCTCTGTCACCTTTCATGCCACCTACCACCTTTCACATGGATCAGACAACGGACACACACAAATAAGTAAGAGGACGGAGATAGTGCTGTTAGAAGAAGATTCTAACCGTCGAAAAGTCCTGAATATACCTTAGACAGAAAGGTCACGGTGCAGTGATCTCCGCTAAATCAACATTTAGCATTCTGAAATTTAAAAATTGTGTCACATTGTTTTAGAATGTAGTGTAAGTCTGTTCTGGATAGTTGTATGCCCAATGGAAGGCATTTGGGAAAAGAAAAACAGTTGAAATTGACTACCCTATTATTGAAACAATGGAAATAAATAGCATTCGTATATCAACAGATGTAGGCAAGAGAGAAAGGCAGTTTCCCCCCAAATATTTTGAGTTTTACCGATTGTGAGCAATCACCCACATTGTTTGTTTAAACATTATTATAAAACTGTCGAAATATTTGAAATTATTTGTATTTCTCGATTAATGATTTCAAAAAAGCAGAAATGAATACGAAGAAAATAATGCACGAGTTCCTTTTCCCATTCTATGAAATTATTTCCAACCATTTGTCGGAAGCTCATGTCCCCGCAGCGCCGCGGAAACAAAGAAAGCGCTGATTTGATAGGACCTTCCTCGAATCGAGCTCTCGACCTGTCGTCGGTGACAGGTCGGCTTGCGAAATTGTTAAGCGCAAAGGACACGTCCTAGGAGATCACTTCCCTCGGATGGACGAGGAGCTGAAACGTGATTGATAAGAGACTGTGAGGTCCCCCTCCATCTTCCGCGCAGGAAACAGGCATTCACGCACCGCAAAAATCAAACAATAGCAACAACAACCACAATAACCAATAATTATATCATTTCATACTTAATTTAATTTTGTTTGCCCCAATCTTAAACTTGTTATGCCAATGCATATATTATCTTAACATTTCTCTGAACTATACAAATTGTAATACGCACTCTTTCGAAGAAATTAACTTTCAATGTCAAAAAATGGCAGAATATAATTGACGTAAAATTAAATGAAAAATTTGTCGAAGTCGGAATTGCTTGGGACTAACAAAAAAACAATATGAATTTAGAGGGGTTTCCTTTTTATTCAGTATTGACACTTGTAATAAATACTTCTGAACAGAGTCATTAAAAATAATCACAACTTTATTATCATTAGAGAACGGATTTTCATGTAAATACATATTTTTACAGGAACACGATACCTTCATTCATTAATATTTTCTAGACTTAACACGACAATCTAAATGAATTGGAACCATTTTTATTTCACATATTTTTACATATTTTGGTATAATTACATTTTTTACGTTTTATCTATTGCTACATATTTCGTTACATTTTAATATATTTATAAGTCGAAAATGAACACATCAGATGCTAGTTCGGAATATATGTTATTTGAAAAGTAACTTTGTTACTGAAATATGAAACCATCCAATGCGCTTGTATTAACGGCGGACCTTCGCTATTAATTATCAAACTTACCCCTCCCCCTCTGTTTCTTGGAATCCGCGTACTCGGAATCAAGGATGAGAAGCGAAGGCGCTTCAACCACGTGCTTACTCATGTCGTAGACCTCATGCGTAACTCGATAAAACAAATTTTTATATTTAGTTATTTATATATTTTATATATTAGATCTTTGTCTTATGGCTTTTCTGGAGCTAGGGGGGAGGCTATGATCCCTTTACCCACCTCTTCTATCACAGGCTACATAGTACTATTCACCTGAGCGCCGGCTCCTCGTAAACAACATTGTATGTACTAAGAAAGTATTATACATTTCGGATGAAACTAGCGAATAATTGCTTCTGTAGATGTAGAACTTTCTTGCAGTCTGAATCCATTAACATCTTAACATCTGATCGGTAGCGTACTGTGCCCGGAAAACTGCTTGAAGAATGGAATTTGAAACATTATAGCAATTTTTTTGTCACATATTTCCTATCTTTTCTTGCATATTTTAGAAAAAATGAATACATATATGTGCATATTTTGCTTTTTTATTACAATAAATTCCGTTCCCTAATTATCATTAACATACTTGCAGATATTAACATTTTGTCAGATGAAAATGTCAAGAATAAAATGTTAATCAATAATATTCTTAGTTACAGAATATGAAATGAACGAACATGACAATTGGCACAGTACAATATTATTGTTATCCTACTTTTTAATTTTTCTATCTACTAACACAGTTTCAATTACGTCCTTTAAAGTTGGAAAACCTGTAATAATTCAGGATTATTAGCAGCAGAGCAAACTTCTGTAGTAGAACAAATTGCAGGGCTTCAGAAAAGGTATCCGCAGGGGTCATGTTTCTTCAACCATATTTTTTTATAGCATTAGGTAATGCTACTCTGGCAGATGCAATTTTTCTGAAGTGCAGGGAGGGGGTACGCAAAAAGGCGAATAAAGCCAAGACCATCTCAAGCTCAAAGAATCGGAAAGATGACATTTCCCCCACGTTAGCGGTCAGCAAACATTCCCTTCGGAACTGGACGCAGACTGCGTCAGGGGCATAGCAGTAAAGGCACCGCACAACAACGTAAACCAGCTTTTTTGTACGTCGTGTTACTCACTGAACAACTGGGTCAATCACAACTCCACGCCGCACAGCTGGAACAATTACTCCGAATTTACGTTCCACCTACACAATCTCGTGCAATCTGCATCGAAACTACCACATACAATTTCGGTTTGATGACGAATTTGAAACCATTCAACTCGCGTCAGCTGATGTCAGGATTACTCCCGCAAATATAAAATGCCACGTAACAGTTGCTATATGGTTGTTTTCCAAAAGAGGAATAGACGACACGATGAATACACGCGTTAATCTCATGAGTGGATCAATTCCATCATTACGATACTTCAATTGGTAATGCACGCTCTCTGCTTCACTGAATAGAATTCGTATATTCAAAGATACATGTGTAACAAATGTAGCAAAAATGGGCCAACAAAGACTTCATGAATGCTTATCACGCCAACACGTTTTTCAGGATTGTTCTTAAAATTTGAAATGTGAATGACAAATCTCTCACTTTTTCATTTTATTAGAAAGCATTTTTGGTGTTAGCAATTATGAGATAAATATCTTAAGAAGTTTAAATTCTCTTCTTTCTAGTGATTTTAGTGCGGCATACTTTTCTAGCAATGTAGGGTGGATACTTCGAGCGTCGTTTAACAATGATGTACAGATGATACTTAAATCACACTTGCTGATCAGCTACGCAACCCGTTAATCACATTTGTCAATGAACGCCCCCCACCCCCACCCACCCGTAACGTTCTTCAATTTTAGTGTGAGTGAACGAAGTGCCTATTCCAAAGAAATTATCTCAAAAGGAATTTCTCATACGAGGACGGACGGACGATCATTCGAAGAAAGCCCAATGCATCTGTGGCGAATCCGGACAAAAAACAGCGCACGTGCCATACATCTCTTACACATGAAAGAAAAGGAGGAAGAAAAGAATGTTGCAAGGTGTTTCCTTGTTTGATAAATAAATCTGAGACATAATGATAATGATATTTCGTATGTACAGAAATAAACGACACGAACAGCCACGTAACCCGCTAAGCACCATCTCCCCCCTGCACACACAAGCCAATGACTTTCCTAATTTCAAGTGGCAATTAACGAAGAGCCAAATTCCGCCGGCAATTCCATTTACGAAGACGGACGTACGCCCACTCCAAACCAGCCAATCGGCAGGGCCGGCGCGGCGGGCGAAACAACAGTTAGCATCCCACTGCAGCCCGAGCTCTGCCCGAATCCCGTCGTGCATTTGGCTCGTGAACGGGAACGAGGTCGAAGTTTCCGGCAGCTCGTCGCTCGCGGGCCGATTGTTTGCACGGGGGCTATCTTCGCGTGTGCGGCGAACAAAAGCGTGACTGGCGCCGGCGAAAGGCGGGGGACCCGGGGCTACACGGGGCGCAGCCGACGCCCCAAGTAAAAAGAACGGCCGAGCCGGACACAGTGCCACCGACACACGAAAACCTCGCCTACACCTACAACAAATGTCGCTCTTGAAAACGACTGTCCTCGTTTGCGGATTTCGAGGTGGACGTGCGATGATTATATTTTTTCCCGGGCTGTCAATTCCTATGGTCAGTAATTGCGTAAGTGAAGTGCATGTAATATCCCAGAAGGTGGTGGTGTTCCTTCACCACTGGAACGTAACATTCGGCGCCGAACTATACGCACATTTACGGAGTTTCCCCTCTTTACAGCGATGTCTACCAACAGGGTACCGCACCAACCGGTATAAGCCCTATGCTACCAACTGTAGTGCATGTAACCGCGCGCGTGCGTGTGTATAAGAGGAAAGAGCGACGAACATGAAAGAAGAATCGCACAAGGTCCGAGACCGATCAGTTAAGAAACAGCTTCGGCATTCGCCTGCTATCGATTGGAGAAACTTCTGCAAACTATCTACCAGCGCAGCCGGTTGCTAGAATTTTCCTCCGGACAATGACTGAATTCAACCTAGCTATCTAACTCGTGCCAAAAATCCGCCACTGCCTGGGTTCGAATTAAATGATCCCTGGTCAGCGTCGCTGCAGTGGCAATAGCTGTTACCCTGAGCCCTGTCAGCTGGACATCAACGATCCACCCTTCTCACAATGAACATAAAACATCTTATAACCTAGCACCAGCATATTATCAAACGCGTTTTAAACGAGAAAACATATTGGGTTATTGTAACTCGTGTCTCTAGCGTAATAACAGCATAAAAAAATAATTAAATCTGCACATTCTACACGTATTCCACTTATCTGCATGCTTTACGCGTTTATCCCCTTCCTCGCTGATGGCTCATGAGGTTTTAAAAGTATGGAGCACTTACAGGAAAGATAAATGTAATCGTCAAGCAATTCTGAGATATTTCTTTATTAATTTGTTGTGTTCTATTTGCCGAATTTGGTTGCGGAAAGTTTCTCATGGGCTGCCCATGTTTCTCGCACCTTTACGCGTTATTATTTTGCTGTTCTTGCCGTACATCACCCGAATTACCCTGTCATTTGTAATTAAGTCGCTATCATCTCCTACAGTGAACGTGTAGCTTTCGGGAAGAAATTACGTAGACCTATTGCGAAACTATTTGACGTTATACGCTGCATCTTTCCAAAAATCTACATCTCTTCGGGAAGAACACACAATAGAATAAAAATTTATTAATATACAGATGTCGCGACTGTGAATAAAGTACATTTCAACTATCTCAAAACTTCTGTATCATATAACACCAAGTTTATATCAGTTTAAACTTAAATACGATATCATTCAAATCATGGCACGCTGCGTCGGTAAAATCATTAAACTTCTTGTAAAAGGACATTGAGTTAATTCTTATCCTAGAATTTTTAGTGTGGGATTGGTCACGTTAATGAAGACTAGCTTTATGCACGTGAAATTTAAAATTATCCTTAATTTTGATTTATTATGGTGAACACAGAAGCCATAATGAATTCGCCATGTGTATTTCTGTAACTTTAACGTCATTTTTCGTAACCAGAAACCTCAAAAACCTCTACTGAATTCGAAGACCGAAGTTTCGGACTCTTTTTCGACCGTTGGTCACAATGTGAGAGGGCCAGCTCTCCAGGCATTGCCACTGGCCAACTCCTGATGACCCGCTGCTCGCCAGCCGTTAATTACGACTTGCGGGCTCCACTGCTGCCGATTGCGACTGAACGCGAAAGTGGGTCACTCACAAGTAAAATCTCACGGAAGTTTTGTGTGCCATTTCCTAAGATTTTGACGTTAATACTTCTTTTGTAGAACAATTATGCTAAAATTATGTGTCAATATATATGAAAAATTAAGAGAAATGGCGAAATTATTACAATAAATTAAGAGAAAAGAGTAATCAAGAGACACAAATGAATAAAAGAGATAAATTGGAATAAATTATATTTAGGGTAAAAATATTGCATTCACGCACCTCTAACCACAGGTTTGAGAGACCTAAAAAATACCTCCTTTATTAAAAATGTCAGCTCTTCAGTAGAAGGAAGTTAATAAAATAAATAAACTTTGTGCCGAAATGTAGCGGCAGTGTCTTTCTACCTATATTCCCATCATGTTTGTGGACAGGTGTAATCGACCAAATGGGAACAAAGACGATGCTGCCTTATGGGAATTTAACGTTCGCAGCACACACTGTGTCACATTTCGGAACTCCTGTCTTTAACATCCACATAGGACGAAATTCTGTTCAAAACCGTAGCATTTCATACGATATAGGTCACGAGGTTGCCCTCTAACATGCATCATATTGGTTTTCGATAGTTCAACAAAAGCTCTTATTACACTCCGGCTTCACGATCATTTTCTTGCAATGGTCGTCACAAGGAGATATAACACATTTTATACTACTTGAATAGTCCTAACGTTGTAAAATAAGCACAGTAAATGCCACGTAATATCAAAATACGTTCGGAAAGTACGGTGCAATCGCTGAATGCGTGGAGCAAGAACATAAACCCAACATTTCCCCTTCCCCCTCACGCGAGAAGTCCTCATTGAAGGTAGACGATTACATCGATCAAAAACCTCCGCTTTCATGAAAGAAATATCGCTGGACACAAGTTTCCGCTTATTACCAACCATTACTGCCGTCCGAGTCGAAATCTTGTACTTTCTTTCGGATTTCATCGGAGTGTTATGAGACGTAACTATCCAGTTAAGTTTCGAGACTATTCTAATGGAAAGACCCTCAAACTAAATTTGTGGTACTGTAGCGATAGGCATCGAGATGTGGGTTAAAATGTTAAATATGAATTAATATGGTAGAAAACCTCCACTATATTAAATTGAAGTTCAATTCGTAAACCGTTGATGAAAAGTGGATTGGCTAGAAATAGATCATATCAAAGTATATCAAATTTTTGCAGGCTACAAGACACGTATTACATGAACACAGGTAAAATTCATGTTATTCGGGAGAAGTTACTTCGAAATCTTTTACTGTAAACCAAACCTTGGCAAGTTCTCCTGGTGAAATCATTTTTACAGTTTAGTGAGGAAGCACTTCACTAAGTTGCAATAGAAAACGTTTGGAATACTTCCTTACCCAAGAGGCGAAAATGATTTCGAGATATTCTATTTGAAGTGACCTTCATTATTGTTGATTCTCAACATTTATGCGAGAAGTGAATGCAAAACCATTAGAAAGTGGAATTAGTAATTCCGGAAAATTAGCATTTAAGAAATATCAATCCGAATGCAATCTCTCAATGAAATTACAGGAAAATATCAATGCTATTGCATTCGTATAATCATGAACATCCTCGTATATCATGCTAATTGTGCTGTCCTTAAATACACATCGAGCAGGCAAAGTGAAACAACGCATTCAGCGTGTCAGACACGATACTATGCAAAGTTCACTGAAGTTCTAACACTAACTTGAAACTATTATGGTGCCATCAAAAAGACAAGTTAAACTTGAGACGTAAAAGCGCTCACAGTCACGCAATTCAAGCAATCTTAAACTACTCGCGAATAACCACAGAAAAGCTACAGACGATTTGCATGCGAACGGAAAGTTCTCAAGCACAGATTTGCGAAAGTTTTCCTTGATGCCGGCGCTAATCACACACTATTTTGTTGCATTATCTTCTTGTCCTCAACGTTACTGCAATATTTCTCTATTACGCTCTTCGAAAGTCGAGATCGTTGATACGTCCCGCCTCTTATAAATAATGAAAACACTGAAATAAGAAAATTTGTTTCACGGAGTATTCAATGTTTTACTTGCATTTATGGTGCAAGTTTTAGAAACGTATTTAAAAGGTATACATTGTATTGTAAAAGTTTACTTTGAAGTAAACATATCGTCCACGTTTTTTTCAATTAATATCAAAATTTACAAAAAGTGCTATTTAGTTTACGCGTGTAAACTTGCAAAGTTCGTTCCCTAACCGAAAGGCATGTTTCCAAAGGACGTATCTCCATTTCCGTTTGTTTTCTAATTTTACGTAACAATTCTTTTATAGTAATTGAGTAACTTGCTTGTGTCTGTCACTGCTAGACCGTTTCAATCGAGACAAATGATGTCTAATTCGACATGCTCAGTCTCCTGGTAGGGGACTGAAAATTTGTTTGGGGATTCAATCAGAACATTCTAGGAAAATTCTCTAAGAACTTGTGTAGTTGCGGTTTTTAGGAAACTAAAACGCTGTTTGAGTGATTTAACGGCGCCTACGGATGTGATGTTACCCATTCGATTCCTTTCGGCATGACAAATCTACTGACAATTCTAAGCAGGAGTTTTGATGATTTTCAGTACGTATAACTATCGAGACGCATGCTGTCATAATCCTTTGTAGAATACGAACTATGTTGTCAGGGAGACAAGCAAGTATGAGGTGTTTGACATATGAAGGAAATCATACATCTTAACAAGAAGATGAGTAAAATTGTATTTCAGTAAATGTAATAAGATGTTATAATGATAATGAAGTATCCATTTATTCATCAACATCAAAAGGAAACTGATCAGCAAGACAAGTATAATAAATATAACATCAGGTTGTAATACAACTATGGGTATATTATTGACATGTGAATACACTATATCAGACTTTACATCATTCGTCACGAGTTAATCCATCTGACAATAATTGAACTTATTTTCTAATGAATCGAAAACTTGAATGTGTGTATCAATAGACCCTTTTCTTAGACTTTGGTTGTCTGAAAATGGGCATGACTAAAATTAATGTTTGCTATGTATTTAAAAAGCACACTATAAAACGATTGAACATGAAAATACCTGCAGGAGGCGCCATATTAAAGTAATATACTCATTAGACACTTTGTCCAACATATCCAATATTGTATTCACAAATTGGGTTTTGCTTATTTTAAAAGGCGCCAGAAAACCATGTATTCCTACCTAAAACTATAAGGCGGAATGTGAATACGACTTTTTCACTTCCTCAAAAATGTTTCATCGAGATGTGTCACTTGGAAATAAGCTCAATTTATGACTCTTTTTTCTGAAAACCCTGGACTTACACCTCCTTCCTCCAAATAGTTACGTCCTTACTCCTCTCATTTTCGCCAAAGCTTTGCGATACGGAATGTGTTAAACAAGAAGTAGGAAAAAAACAAAACAACGCTCACACTTAAGTTTTTCTCCAGCCTCAAAATACTATCGAATCTGTAGAGACAGGATAATATATAACCATGTATTGATTTTTTTTTATTATTATTATTATTATTATTATTTACACTCAGCATTTAAATATAAGCTTCATGTAACTTCCTTTATTTACACGACGAATACATCCAAATGACGAGTGTTAAAAAACCCGATCCAGGTCTTTTTCATGCCTGCAGTATATTCATTAGGATGAGCAGCCATGGCTCACCTCGCCTGCCGCTGGTAGCCGACGGCCGCTGCCGCCTCGGGCCCCGACACCGCCATCGCCATCGCTGCGTCGGCCACTAGGGGCGTGGCCGCATCGACGTCTGCCGCGGGCAGCTGCACGGGCCGCTGGCACTCGAAGAAGGACACCCGCACGCGCTTGGACCTGCAACGCACACGCCACACGGTCAGCGGCTTTCCTTCATTCATTGACTTTTCTGGACACGTCAAATGCTATGGTCATTTGAAGGCGGTGAAATGTACCTCCGACAAACCTTGACCAATACCTAAACTAATTGCTAGAATCTTACATACTCATTTTAAAATAACTGTAGATTGACTAGGGAAAAATATATTTTATGGGGTGGCGTGGTGTGATTTTTAAATGTCTTATGTCCTTTTTTTATGACAATTCTCCAGGGTCATGTATATATTAATTCTACATAATTATGTTTATATTCATCCCGTTAGTGTAGTGAATATTTCATCCTGCGGTGGAGGTGACCGTTTTCCTTCCCATCTGATGGCGACATCTGGGGAGGTTTGCACGTCGGCTTGTGGGTCTCCTCCTCCATGTTCTCTCTACCCCCAGCGGGGCACGGTCTCAGCTGGAAGAAGCTGCAAGTTCCTGACATGTATGGTAGTGAAGGGGCATATAACTGTGTGCACGGGGGGAGGATAGTACAAGCCAGAGAAAGGAAAGATCGCGCGAGGTCCGTGGCTCGTTGGTTAGGATACTGCTCTGGCTTTCGCCTGGTATAGATAGAAGAACCCACTGGAAAGAACTGGTATAGATCGAAGAACTAGAAGCCGGCCGGCCGGCCGGCCGCTAGAATTCTTCTCCAGACAGCGTCTGAATTCCACCTAGCTGAAGAGTTAGTGTCGAAAATCCTGCCGGAGCGTAGTGAGCGGACTCGAAACTAGAATCTCCCGATCCACATAACGGATGAATTCGGCCCAGCTATCCAGCTCCCGTCCAAAATCCGCCACCGTCAGAAACTCTTAACTCTGCTCACGGGCAGAAACGTTGCGGAGACAGAGACAATGCTGACTTCGGAGAGGAAGGGGAAATGAGGGCTGGGCAATCGAATGACTCACTTGGTGTAGGGTTCCTGAAGGGAGGGACAGTTGTTGGATTTGATTGATTGATTTGTTCGTGTTTCCAGGCACGTCAACTGCTTGGGTCATCAGTCCCGTTAGTGTAGTGCGCGTTTATCTCAGGAGATGGCGGTGATCTTCCCCCGCTGCATGGCGAAATCCGGCGCCGACCTGCCGTCGGCTAGTGGGTTTCCCCCTAACCTGCACTCTCCCACCTGCGGGGCACTGCCCCAGCCGGGACAAGCTCTAAGCTCCCGACCGGCCTTCCGAAATATGTAGTAGTGTAGTGCATGTTAGTGTAAGTGTGTGTGTAAAGAGAGAGGATAAGACAAGGAAGAGGAACTACCGATCAGAGCAGCCGGCCGCTAGAATTCTCCTCCTGACAGCGACTGAATTCGTCCTAGCTGAAAAGCTAGTGCCGAAAATCCTGTCGCCGTCAGGACTCGAACCCAGGACCTCCCGGTCAGAGGCGCTGCAGTGACATCAGTTGATGCACTGAGCTACCGCTCCCGGTGACAGTTGTTGGAGCGGCTTGAGCGTTTGTAATTCAGGTTTTAGAAATAAAATTTTTAAGCTGGAGATAATAAATATCTCAGAACTATGAATACAAGTCGGATACAACAAAGAAATCTAGACACATACAGTAGATACTCAATTGATAAATAATAAATAAAACTAGAGTAAAATTTTATGAACAGATATCGAAAAAAATAGTTACAATATAGTTCTATAATGCACTTTACATGCTACAAAGAATTCTTCAAGGCATGGAGCACGCTTGCGTTTCTTCCGCGACTAAAAAATTGGACCTGTAAAGTACATTTAATCATCAAATTACAGTGCGATAATTCGAAAGTGTATTTAAAGAGGCCGAGGAATACATCTAACATTAATGAATTACTAAAAAATGGAAGATAGAGCTTCGAGAGAAATTTATTACTTCAGGTACGATGGACCACGTGAAGTAACTTTTTCGAATATATAAAGAAAATTTATCGTCCTATGTAATATTAAATTTATTTTTTCTAATTTGTTTTATTAAAATACAAATAGTCATAGTACGTTATGTAAAGGTAAAGGTTCTGGCGTCGCGGCAAAGAGACCCTACGGCAATAGTTCACCGCCCGGAGCGCCTCAAGAGAAGTTTAAACACTTTCGTTACCCGCAAGTGATAAACTAAAAGTTATTTTCGCAATGTATTATCAACCTTAAATAAAAGTCGTTATTCTCCTGCATAAAATAACGAATTCTGAACATGGAGATACGTGGAGCTTTACGACATTAAGCCAAATTCGAACAACAATTCTATTGACAGTCTGGACTACACTCAAATAGAAAGGACTTCCGTTCCACATCGAAAGCCGATTCACACTAATTTCCTCCTGAAACAGGAAATTAATTATGAATCAGCAGATAATTAGATTCATCGACACGGCACTAAATTATTAATAGAAATTAGGAGGTGTGTTAGTGACATCATTATCGAGCATTTGTAGGTCTGACATTGCGAAAAGAAAATCCTATAAACCAAAGCACACAAATTCAGTCGGCTAACTTAAGTCTTTCCCGATTAACTATGTATAACGGAAAGGTTATGCATAGATAATTCCCACAGTTGTATAGCAATACCGAGTACCCAAAAGTAATAGCCAAAGCTGCTACTACTACGTATTTCACTGATATAACTACTAGAAAAAATATGAGGGCGTACGAAAAAAAACATTTAATTTAACTGGAAATAACAGGTTACACCGAATTCCTTAATCAAATAAATAAATAAATAATAAATCACTATTTAATTCAGGCGACAACAAACAAAATCAAGTAGGTAGGAAATCAGGAGATGTGAATAGATAGTGAACTGGACAGGTATCATGAAACCGAACACCTCTACAATACAATACACACACACACACACGCGATGCAAATGAAGACTCATAAATGGGTTATATTTAGGTTTATCTTGCACTCGTGCCATAAAGTGTTTTTTTTTTTTTTGTTATTGGAACTCGCATTTTTTCTAACGTTTAGCTCAGTGTATCGAACGATTTGTTTTCTTTTCCTACCTTCCGTTGTTATTTTACTAATCCATAACTGACTGAACAAAAATTGTCAGTTTTCAACAGTTTTCACTTGAGACTAGTAGTTTTTGCGTCCCAAGGCAGATTTAGTCGATACACAGGCTGTCGTGTGAATCGCCTATATGGAAATAAAGTATGCTAATAAAAGCTGATTCTTTTTGAAGGATTAAACCCGTCGATTTTGAGACTTTCAACTTTTCTCGCACACCATCCATTTAAGGATTGGTAACATGCACCCGCCAATAAACTGCACTGGCGTCATCAACCTTGGAGAGCATGGGGTCTGCGGCCATTCGGCAGGCGGGAGGGCGCGGACGGGGTTGCAAGGCGGTGCGACGGGCGGAGGGGGACGGAGGGGGGCGGAGCCATGGTGTCGCACGCGCAGCACGTGGCATTCGCTGCCAAATGTCAGAGCGAACGCGCCGCCCAACGCCGCCCGCTCGGAGAAAGGGCAGTGCCTAGCGCCCACGCCCGCGCCGGCGTCCTTCAGCTCGAAAAGCCAGAGCAGCTGCCTCTCTCAATGCTAAATTTTAGTGTGATGTGGAAGGCGGTGCTATCGCCATCGGGTAGTTTAACACACCAATGCATTATTAGAAGGAGCTAATCGAATGGTTTTCATGCTAAGCAGTTTTATATACCTCGCATTTACTCGAAACCAGGGTTTGCCTTTCTTGCTTCGACCCATTTAAAAACAATGGTTTGCTTCATCGCCTCCCTCAATTTTTTCTTACTATACAGCGTGCCAATTTACCATCATACTAATAATAACATTACTGACTTAAAGACCTTAGACCAATGTAAACAAAGTTTGGAAATATGGTTTGAATTATTAAAACTTTTTGTACTATTACTATTTTTAAACTTCAAACAAACAAATTTCAAAAACAAAATTGGAACTCAAGTTTTATTTTATTAATGCGAACGAAGTGAAATTCCAAAATATGAGTGAATGTCTTTTTAATCCTTATTCAGAAAAAAAGTCTAAACTAATATAAAGTATGAGAAGTTTTTTCGTGTATGAGAAGATGTAAACAATTTAAATAAGAAAACTGATTAAAGAAGAACGTTTTTCGAAGATCAAAATTCGCAACCCGCAATAGTGGATTCGTTATGGGATGCTGAGCATGCGGGTCGAGCTGGGCGTTGTTACTTTCTAGAAGACGAAGGAGGCACACAAATTCGGTTTAGGAGGGCTGAAAGGAGCTGCCTGTTGGAAAAAAGGAATGCAATGGACTGTAGACAGTTACTGTAAACAACTCAAGGACAAAGGGACAGGCCGTAAACATTGTGTGCGCAGAATCGCACTCCTCTTCGACTTTCAACATCTGTTTACTAGTAATGTCTTTTTAAACAAATTGCAAACAATTAAAAAAATTTGCGTAATTTTTAGCGCACGTGAGCATTTTTTTCAGTAATTTTGATTTTCTTCTCACTCGTGTTTAACGGACAACAGCCTGCCACATAAGTTCACGCAGCGCCTCCCCTGCTAACGTGCGCTCGGGCAAGAAAAGCTGAGCGGAAAAGCAAATCAAAATTACTCAAAATTGCTTATCTAACTTAACAATACGTATATCATTGGATTAGACTTTTAAGCTCGTCATGATAGACTAAAAAATATGTACAGTTCCAATTGAAAAAAAAGTTACTTCAATATCTCGTAAAATACAAGTTATAAAATAGAAATGAATACATGTTTCAATCAGCCCCATTCCCTCGTGCACTTCCGTGAAAACTGCATTGCAATAACTTCATCCGTTCAAAAACTGCAGGAGGTGCTAAAGTTACGGGACTCACTCTGTATATTACTGTTACATGCGAAAGAAAGTCGTCCGCCGAAATACCTCTAATAAATATTCTTGGATTATCAGGAATGAGAAGTAGTTTCGTTGCGAACATTTGCAACACTTAGGAGTACTTATTATTGTAAGAAATGAATTTTAACAAGCACCAATTCCCTCAGAATTTATTACAATTGGATCATATTATAGTTTTTAAGTAACGTGCCTATGAATGTCACAAAGGTAAAGTGTGTCTGTATACAATAATTGCAGGAGTAGAATGACAAGAAAATGCTAGCAGTAAATAGCGAGTTTACACTACTCCGCAGGTTGCTGACTTCAAATATAATTTTTTTCTCGATTTTTTTCGGGATTGATCATAGGTGCCTAGAGGTAGGAAGCTACTAAGGAGAGAGATTCCAATTATTTATTTGGGTTTGAGAAACGGCAACTGGATGTGTCGAGGTTTCAAAAATCCGTCACCACAATGCATATTACAATCATTAATATGCATAATAATCATTAATATGCAGTAGTATGACAGCGCTGAACAAAGGATTTCACAACCAGCAGGTGTGCAGGTTCAGATTATGGCATCGCACTTGCACGGCAGAACGTACGCCGTATTTACTTCACCTACACATCAGCCCCAGAAACCTAAAGCCGTGTCGAATCACTATTAAGCGGTCTCTGATGACAGAGGGAGGAGGCCTAATACTCCCAGTAATGCACATGTGCACTACGTTCTGCACGGCTCGTGCTCCGCAAGGAAGCCATTAAACACCTGGGCTCCTTACCGACCCTCACGACATTCATAGCGAACACTCTAGTTTCACTTTCTCCGCCCTGTGCAACTTTATCGCCTGCATTCAACCGCGGTCAGTGCATTGTGAGGCACGAGCCCTCCATAAAACAAGGCGCATACAATACGCTTATAACTTTTTGTCCCGCCGCCCTCCCCTCCAACCCCTACACACACACAGCACGCCGCTCACTAATTGAGAGTTGGCGCAGGGCCACTCCATCGAGCGGCAGGGTACCCAGGCGTGACTGCGAATCAGGGCTAAACAGAGCCTCTGCAGCGCGCCAGTCAACACACAGGTGGCGTGGACGCCTTCTACGAAGATGACTCAACGGGGAAAAACGAGGATTGAATGCTCACGTGGCGATGTGTTGTGTGTGCTTTGCAGGTTTGGTGGAGAAGGGACATGCATTATGACAGCTATACAATACAAAATATACTCTTCATACTGCAAATCCGTACGCATGTTGACAATTATGGGTAATAATTTTGTTTATAACAAAAATTCAAAATAAGAGTCGTCTGAAAATTTGATTAATCGATTATTTGGCGAAAACCCGACGCGCATCAGAATCAGAGAGGGCTCAATGCAATGGAATTTAATGTTTATGGTTTCGTTTTTCAAGATATCATCGTATGTCCTAGCACAGAGGAAACCGTGATTCCTCCATGATACTAGTAAACAGAAATAAATGATCATGACACGAAAAGGGGGAAAATAAGAAATGGGCACTTGCTTTAAAAAAATAAAAGCCCATTTTCAATTTCAAGAAGTGAAATTGGGCAACAGTATATAAAAAGGGTTGTGCAGCATATAATGTTGGAACGTAAGTGACGTGTTACAGTTTTTATTGGCCAAAGGTAAAATTTTGTTAAGTGAACTCTATGCAATTTGACATTACAAACACTAATGATGATTTACGCAAAATAGTAAAATGTGAGTATTCAAACACACCAAAAACGAAAATACGATTTCAATTTTAACGAAAGGTGTTTGAAATGAATTATCACACTCTTATGATATTTCAGTATTTGGTAGTTCCTTAAAAATTACAGTTTACAATTGAGGCACGCAGTTAGTGCAAGATCTAAGGGGATTAAGGCCTCTACCAGAAAAGTAATCGTGATTAATGAGCAATCCATTCACTATGACTGTTGGCAGTAGCAAATGTTAAGATTTGCATTAAACAAAGAAAAAAGAACACTATATCCACTTCCCACAGTGTGGAGTAGGGAAAGTTGGATTGTTTATATTTAATACCAAAATATATTCACTTCTTACAATTCATCGGTGGAATAAATAAACACAATGCACACGTCACCAGGTAAGTTTACGGATCTAAAAATTGTAATCAGTCACGATCACAATTTCAATAAAAATGAACTCCTGATAGTTCACCTTTTATATAGTAAGAGCGATGATGCTAACGCATATGTAAATTATATCACGGTGTTTCCCATTCAATTCAATTGAAAGCGAGTCCAACTTTTTGATTGGCTATCACAAAATCTTAGGTAAAATATCGTTAGCCGCGAATCAATACGTAACACTTCCCTTTCAGTCGCGATTTCTTTCCTTCCTCCAAAAAAAAAAAAAAAAAAGCTCACCACAACATTTGTTTACATTGTATATTATTGCAGAAATGAGTACCCCCATAATCAGGTGGGTAGGCGTATGAAATATTTCCATTACACAACGCATACACATTTCACACGCAACCGCGTGCCACCGCGTAAGCAACCCCAAAACGGAACCCCGCAATAGGCTCACTAGCTGGGCATTCTGCACAGCGCACTGCGCATGCACACGGCCGAGCGGGCCGCCCAGCGCGCAGCCACAATGGCAAATGAAACCGAATCCGCGCACGCGGCACTATGTTTCCAGCGCTCAAGGGCAAGGCCATTCGTCAGCCCGGGAACAGG
The DNA here is from genome assembly GCA_011170035.1 of Teleogryllus occipitalis. Classification (NCBI taxonomy): domain Eukaryota; kingdom Metazoa; phylum Arthropoda; class Insecta; order Orthoptera; family Gryllidae; genus Teleogryllus; species Teleogryllus occipitalis. The sequence goes on from BLKR01003340.1 coordinate 122,031, forward strand.
TTGGACGCGCGCTCTTTTCCGTTTTCAGGTCCCGAGAGCCAAACGCGGAGAGCCAAACGCGGAGAGCCAAACGCGGAGAGCCAAACGCGGAGAGCCAAACGCGGAGAGCCAAACGCGGAGAGCCAAACGCGGAGAGCCAAACGCGGAGCCCAAACGCGGAGAGCCAAACGCGGAGAGCCAAACGCGGAGAGCCAAACGCGGAGAGCCAAACGCGGAGAGCCAAACGCGGAGAGCCAAACGCGGAGAGCCAAACGCGGAGAGCCAAACGCGGAGAGCCAAACGCGGAGAGCCAAACGCGGAGAGCCAAACGCGGTGAGCCAAACGCGGTGAGCCAAACGCGGTGAGCCAAACGCGGTGAGCCAAACGCGGTGAGCCAAACGCGGTGAGCCAAACGCGGTGAGCGGAGCGCCGTGAGCGGAGCGACGTGAGTGGAGCGCGGTGAACGCTAATTGTTGAACTGCGGAGAAAAGGAAGCACCAAGTGGAGAGAGGAGACTGGAAGACGGAAGTGAGCGGAAAGGTGAAGGGTGAGCTGTATGTGGAGGAGAGCGGCGGGTGGAAAACCGTGAGGTGGGCGGGATGTTGAGGCGAGAGGCGAGCGATAATTGCAAACAGAGGCGCACGTTAGAGGCAACAAGTGAGCGGTGGGTTGAGGGGGTCATATGCGAGAGGAGGTTGTCGAATAGCAGCGGCTGTGAAGTAGCAGGCGGAGGAACGACGGAGAAAAAGTATGGTGAGTGGAATACGCTCTGGGTCCACAATGCGTCATGAAATGTATATTCTTTCTATCTTGCTTACATACCAATACGTGCAACATCTTCGTACAGTTAGCAGTCCGAGTTTTCCCGGGGGTGGGGGGGACACCAGGCCGTGTGGTGCGCGCGCGAAGTATTCCAGGGGGAACGACGTATTGTGGCAGTGGGAGCGCAGCAAACCAGGGCCAGTGGGTTGCGGTGGCTGTGGGCGGCGTGTGACGCGCAGTGTGCTGCGCTGGACCACTATTTCTGCGCGCTGACGCCTCTGGATCCCGGAGGGGGGAGGGGGAGGGGGGCGAGGCGACGTGACGCCTGCGGCCGCAGCTCCGCGCGCCGGAAGAGACCACAGAGCGCGGAATTAGAGGGCGCCCCGCGAACGCCCGGCGGCGTCGCCTTACGCGACCAGGGAACCGGAGGCCCTCGGTCGGGAAGAAGCACGAACGGATGCTCTTCACACATTCCATCCTGCTAGTAAGAAGTTTGGCTCTTTTTTTAAAAAAGAAGTATGTCACCGGCACACAATAGAAGATTCGAGACCGGCGTAGGTGGCTCAAGGTATCGGTTGATATCGTGACAGTTTCTCTGACCGGGGACTCCTAGGGTAAGAGTTCCGACGGCGGCAAGAACGTCAACACTAGTTGCGTAGCTAGCCGCCGTCCGGAGGAGAATCCTAGCGGCCGACTGGTCTGATAAGTTGTTTTCCGGGGTTTCTGCGATCAATACCAGGCGAATGTCGTAGCAGTACCCTAACAAACGGGCAACAAAACCGCGCGATCTTTCCTTCCTCTTCATTGTTCTATCAGCACGCTTCCACATACTACACTTACATGCTCTAATCTACAAACGCTGGACACCAGTCCGGAGCTTAGAGATCGTACTGCCTTGGGCGGTGTCCCGCTGCTGGGAGATACCTGATTAAGGAAAACTATCGCATGGTGACATCCAGTTGGGAAGATCACCTTCACCTCCGCGATAAAAGTATGCACTCTACTTACGGAATCAACGACCTGAGCCGTTGACGTGACCGGAATCAATCTATCAATGAACACCGAGAAATTACGACCGACGGATTAATACCGACTGTGCTAACGAAGTGTGTTCGGTTTTTGAGCGGGAGCGTAGTGAAGTTCTACTTGCTCTTACTATTTAAAATATGTCAACGGAAGTTGACTCGAAGTTCGAAATGTATCAGTTTTTCAGAGTCGAGAGAATACACTACCTTGTATAACCACCATAAAATTATCTTAGCACTACCTTATTATTAGCACATTAAAAAATCGGATTGTCTCCTGAAGACGCGCATTGTATTTTTACCAACATCCTCATCATTTCAAAAAATTAAACTAAAATTCCGTGAAGATATCTTGAAGAATATCAGATCCCAAACATGAGTTGCTGCAAACTTCAATGAAGGTGTTGACGAGGAACGAATGTGAAAATATCGATAAAGTTTATTTGTCCAGGAAGATAAGAACGGAAGTCAGTGGAATGCTCATTTCGGCAAGTAACTAAAAGAAATAGTTTAGTTTTTGCAGATACGTTAGTAATAAGTGTGAAAGTTTTGACAGAAACATTTTTTGCTAGACCTGTTAAGTTGTTTCTTTCTGTTGACATTACGCCACTGCCCCATGTATCCACATTTCAACCTTACTATGCAGTGGGTTGCATTTGTTACTTCTGTCTCCTGGATTTTACTTTCAGCAGAGGTAAACATACTTCGGATTCATCGTTTATATTTTTTCATTCAATGATACGCAGCTTTACGAGCGACGAGAAATTACATTTGCATACAGCTGCGGTGAGCAACAAAGGGATATGGTTTTGATTGGCCAGTCACGGCACAGGCTTTCATGCAGTGTGCGCTAGCACATGATAAAACCCATAACGATTTGGTTACGAGGACATCAAAGAACTCCGCCACATCATTTGCTAGTACAATCTCTGTAAATCTTTTCGCTTCTGCCACAAACTTCTCATTATTTCGGCATCGAATCTGACAGTTTCCATGTGCAAATGCTATACTTCTGTATGTTACTATGTTTAAACATTGTTTCGCTATTTCATTATTTCACATCCACATCGGAACTACTATTTTTAATTCTACTTCATTCGCATTAAAATGTAATCTATTCGTGCAACAATTTGGTGTATTAAATATTTATACGTATTAAATAAGTAATAAATACGCATTTATTACGTATTAAATAAAAATACGTAAAATAAAATTCGTATTGAATACGTATGAAATTTGTGGAGCACGACATTGAAAAGAAATCGAAAACTAAAATGATACTGTATTATTTTGCATTTGATTCCCCTCTGACTCATAAGCAACAAAAAGAGGTACAGATACATGTTGCCGTTCGCTAAGGTCGCTTTGGAGCAGATTCGTCATCGGTCGTGAAATTTAAATAACACATGCCAAACAGCGTAAGCTACGACCAGAACACAACCGCAAGGCATTCCGTCATTCCTCACATCACGTACCACTGCGTATGACGAATAGAGCTACCACAAACAGAACAGAAATATCCATGCACAGGGGGCGCGAATGTACGAGATGTTAGTCACTAGGGAGTCCAAAAAGTGTAAAAGGTTTCGTACAACAGCTCTGAGCCGTCACTAGGGCGTCATGCATGGGAGTTTGAATTTTGTGGCAGGTAGTAGCATTGCAAACAAATTTACACACATCACGTATAATTTCTGTAGCGCAAATGTAAATACACACTTATTGCTTTCCACAGTTTGAAGTAAAGGAAAAGTAAAGATCACCATGTATCAAAAAAACAGTTGAAGCAAACACGCGTGTATGAACGTTCTGGGAAGACAACTCTTGAGGTTTCCTTCTAAATCAGGGATTCGAAATCCTGTTTTTCCATCGATCCCTTTTGGGAGAATTGTTTGCTACACTGACCCTTTAATCACTACTCTACAATACACAGCAATCAATCATAACACAAAGAATTTCACATTAATTACTTAAGGTAATTCGTATACCAATATTTCTGGAAACTTCCCGATTTCCAAAAATCGAAGAATCCATGCGCGAGAAGTTCAGATTATAACCTTCATTGATGGGCAATAGTTACAAAATGTAGTCTACGTTGAGCGTTTAAGAACTGTCTATAACGATCTTTGGGTGTGTATTGCGGATAATATTTTCTTACGATATAGATCAACGCTGTAAATACAAGATTGTCACTACTTGAGTTTTCTGAACACCGTATCAATTAACATGAAAGGAGTAAAGAGAATTTGTAATTTTATTATTAAATGTTTTGTAGAGTTATGTCAAACAGTGAAGAATCAAGTATATTATTTTTCGTAATCAATAGTTATCTTGATTATAGCAATCAGACGCCGTTCATGTTCGGCAATTAACACCCCATCCGATCCCTTTATCTTCATTGACCCTCTTCAAAATTGCACTGACCCTTTTGGAAACCCCTGCTGTAAACCTTTCGCTTCGAGTAAGCCATTGCTGCTTCCTGCGCAAAGTCTTTCATGCAGCATTCAGCTTCGAATGCGGTTTCGTTGATCCGGCCACCTCACTAACAAAGTAGCAATTGCCGCTTTCATTGCTTGTACATTTGGACTCTAATACCGAGTCTTCAAGTCCCCATCGGTAAATATAAAAGGAAATCATTGAAATGAAGGGAAAACGAATAAGCAGCAAAAACAAACATAAAAATTTTACAAAAAACATTAACGTAATTTTAACAGTTCTCATTTTATTTGGTTCTGATTTGATCCTTTCTATGATATTAAAATAACAATCCTGTACAATAATAGTTATGAAAATACAGTTACAAGGTGATAAATTAGAACTGGTTGTCTGGTGTCCTAGTTACATCATTGTCTTGAAACGAAAAATCTCCATTGTTTTTGGGAGGGAAGCAATTCTCTTAAGACGAACCCCAGATTTTTTCCCGAATGCCCAATCCCAACCTTTTGCTAATTTGCACACGGGCGTACAAACGACCTTTATGCTTCACTCGATCCATCTTTATTCCCAACTCTCCTCTTCCTCTTTTCCACTACCACCATCCTCTCCCACTCTTCCTCCGCTGTCCACCATCCCGCCGCCCACACCGCTGCCGCTCGGGGCACATCAACCGTAGAAGCAACAGCCGCTTGGCGTCTCCCGCACTCCCACGACGCGTATTTTAAGCCACTTCGCCAGCCGGCCGGTCGACCGGACGCCACCGCCACCGCCACCGCCGTCCCTGGGTGTTGCCTCATCGCGCTGGATTACCGCCAGTGCGCCCGCACTCGGTAATATTGCGGTAATATTCTCTGTGTGACGCGACGCGCCTGCTTGTTTTTTTTTCCTCGACGCTAAAAATAGAAGTCGCAGGCGTAAAGAAATCTGTCGTACGCGTTTGCCGAGCGACTCTCAAGAGAAACCATTACCTGTCAAATGGCAATGCGCAGCTGACAGAGAGCAAAAGAAATGTGGCGCGGGAGGCCTATGTAGTTCGGTGCGCTGCGGCTAGATGGAGGTTCTATCGCCAACGCGCCTGCTACCTAGCGGAGTGCACGCCAAGCACTAAGCGCCAGCGCGCGGTGGAGAGGCACGCGTGGGAGAGTGCAAGGAGTGTCAGAGGGTAGGCGCTCGAACGATTGCGAGAATGTGGCAGGGAGTTGAACAAAATGTTGGGAAATAACTGAAGCTGGAGAAAGGGACGGGAGAAAGACGGATAGCGAATTATGTAGGGCTTTTCAGGGTGAACCTAACACAATTGGGATCTCAAACAACTTACGAGTGACAATTTCGAACTGTATTGAAAGGTATTTTCGAATTTTTGCTCAAATGTTCGCGAGTCAAACGATTCGAATTAAAACATGATAAAAATTAATATATACATATTAATATATAATATGAATACATAACAAAGATATATACAAAATATTACGATACACATTGCATGATTTTTTTTACTGTTTATTATTTCAACGAATTCGTACTTTTAGAAACAGCCTTTCAACTTTAATCAAACTTTCAATTACTGAACCGTGGTGAAGTTTTAAGCTACATACATTATCCTAAAATTATTCTGCCCCCTTTCATCGAGATTTACGTTCCACGACATGTAATGGTGCATGGTATATTTCTACGAAAGAAAATAAAAATATAAACTTTGCCGAGCTTGGCTTCTGGGTCTCGGCCAAAATAGGCCGCTGGGCCTTCCAGCGCGTCTTCGGCATGTGGCGTTCAGGCATGTGGCGGGCAAGCATGCACGCAGGCCACGCGCCGAGCGGACGTCACAGTTGCAACTGACCTCACGGGGAGAACCGCGAGACCAGCATATTCTCTGCACGAGTGCAACACATTTGAAATATTTCAATTCGTCTCAGAAACTTTAAGTTTATATATATATATATATATATATATATATATATATATATATATATATATATATATATATATATACACACAATTTGCACTAATATATTCAAATTCACCATTTTTGTACGACCGCAATGGCACAAGTCAGATGCCAATTCCGAATGTATCTGTGTTCAAAACGTATAAGTCCTTTAATTTTCTTAGTAAGGACTTTACACCATAATACTACTACCACCACCCACCTTTAAAATTCTCCACGGTAAGCATATTTCTGAATTATTTTTTATATTCTATATAGAGTGTCCAGAATATGTTTGGAAAACTTAAGGAAGCGGACAAATTTCAATAGACGGTGGGGGTTAATGTGCGATCGATGATTCATTTGACCGGTAGCGGTAGCTCGGTGGATCAACTGATGTCACTGCAGCGCCTCTAATCGGGAGGTCTTAGGTTCGAGTCCTCACGGCGATAGGATTTTCGCAATAGCTTTTCAGCTAGGACGAATCAGTCCGGAGAAGAATTTTAGCGGCCAGCTGTTCTGATCGGTAGTTTCCTGTGTTTTTTCCGATCAACACCAGGCGAATGCCGGAGCAGTACCCTACCAAACGGGCCACGGACCGCGCGCGATCTGTCCTTCCTCTTCCTTATCCTCTCATCTCCCTTTACTCACACATACACTAACACGCACTACACTACCACATATTCCGGGAGAGCGGTCGGGAGCTTAGAGCTTGTCCCGGCTGGGGCGGTGCCCCGCTGGTGGGAGAGTCTTGGTTAGGGGGAAACCCCACTAGCGGACGGTAGGACGGCGCCGGATCTCGCCATCCAGCGGGGCAAGATCGCCGCCATCTCCTGAGAAAAACATGCACTACACTAACGGGACTAATGACCGAAGCAGTTGACGCGCCCGCAAAACACGAAAAAATCAATCCATCATGATTCCTTTGCGCGGGCGGTGAATGCGCACTGAACGGTTAATATAAGTTGGGTGGAGGAAGGTGTGGTAATGGCAAGACCAGTAAGCAGCCCATACACCAGCGAACGCCGCTCAAGACCCTGGCCCAAGGCACACAGTTCCGGAAGGTGAGAAACGATCCGCCACTCATCATGTACAACTATTGCCGATGATACCTGCTGCATTGTTCCATCCCACGCCAGCAACTATTTTGGCGTATTCGAGTCCGAGCAGAGTCAGGATCGCAAACCAGACTCGTGTACGATCACCTCTACATAAACTTAACGTACAAACATTATGACAGACGAGAGGTAAAACGAATAATCTTAGAATAGAGTTTTCTATACAATTTTGAACTCTTAAGATAATGGAACGCGTAACGCATTCTAATATACGTGCTGCAGCCACCTACATCTTTGTTAAGCATGTTTTTTTAATACGACTTTAGACGCGACCGATTTTTGAAATGCTCCACCCGATTGTCGGAAATGAAAAAAGTATTTTATTAGCAAATTCCACCACTGAAGTTCGGGCGCTAGAGCGGGCCGCGGGGCCGGGGTGGGGGTGGGGCGCCCGAGGCCGCTCGGGAGCGACGGCGGAGGTCGCGGGGGGGCGCGCCCATCTGAATAAAACCCGGCAGAAAGAGGCGGAGGCGGCGGCGCCGCGCGGACAAAGGGCCGCCCCATTGACCCGGCGACCGCCAGTGGGCGACGCCGCCACGTCGCAGTGGCGGCACGCACAGAATGCACTCCTCCGCCGCCACCGCTGCACACGCTCGGGCGTCCGCGACGGTCGGAGAGGCGCGGGACGGGGAAGGCGGGACGTAGCAGTGAGGTGGAAAGGGGCGGGGCGTGTGGGAATGCGTCGGGACAGGACAGAGAGGGGGTGTGGGGCGTGGCGGGACGAAGAGGAGCATGGCGGGACGAAGAAGGGTGTGGCGGATACTGGCGAGGCGTGGCGGGGGGGCGTGGCGTGGCGGGAGGGAGAGAGATGAGTGGAAGAAGAGCAGGATCGGACTGGGCGAAGACGGGACGAAGAGGGACAGGGTAGGCGGGACGGAGAGAGGCGAGGCGCGGTGGAGCAATGCGTGACGTGACGGAGAGGGGCGGGGCGGACGTGCCGGGGGTGGTGTGGGACGTGAAGGGGCGGGGGGTAGCAGAAGAAAAGAGTAGAGAGGGGAACGTTGAGCGTGACGGAGTGAGTATTTAATGTTCCCAGGTAAGTTAATCAATTTGAGCATTATTCCCATAAGCGTACTGATACATTTTATATCGTGAGTGTGACGGTGTTTCTCCTCCCTCTGGAACGAGAGATACAGCACCGACCTACACATCGGCACGCAGATTTTCTTCACCGAGTATCTCCCCCATCGGAACACCGGGACGCGCTCTCCCGACATGTGTGGTAGAGTAGTGAACATACGGATGTCACAAAGAACAGGAAGGAAATATCGCTCGCGGCCTGAAGCTAGTTTGTGAAGGTACTGCTCCGGCATCAGCCTAGTATTGATCGCTGAAATGACGGAAACTACCAGTCAGAGCACGGGGTCGCCAGAAATCTCTTCCAGACAGCAGTCGATTTCTACGCAGGAATCTGACCGTTGTCGAAAATCTAAAGCGATCCAACCGGTGTCGCCACTGCCAGGACTCGAACCTGAGAACCTCCAGAGGCATTTGATGTTACTGCTAAGCACTACTCGCTGCCGGAGCGAAATGAATTGCGGCAAGAGGCGAGGCGGCCTAGAGCGGAGCGAGGCAGGTCAATTTCATAATACGAATAAGCGGGTCCGATGTTATTCTTTGTTTTCCTATTACCTCTAAAGATCGGTAAAAAGTAATTGTAGGCTCAACAACTAACATTAAATTTCGAACATTAAATTATGCTAAAAAAGGATACAAAAGATATTAACAAACAAAGCTATGTAGTGCCAGAAACTGCAACTACTATGGCTACTTGGAAATTTTCTCTCTTTATAAGCGATTCAGTGGGAGTCTCAAGTTGAATAATGCAGCAGCACTTTTGCCGTTGGGGCGACAACATCCTGTCATCTAGCAGAATTGGGCGTCTACGTGCAGCGAAAAACAAGGAAGTTAGGAGGACTGCTTCGGTATGAAAGTTTAAAAACCTCTGTGACACTATACCCAATGCAACCGACAGTCGTCCAGGACCTAGTAAATGAAATTCAACCTTGGCGGCGAATGGGAGAGACGAGAAGTTTTGCAACTCTTCTTATCTGTCCCATTTCATTCTTTAATTACTTCGACCTGAAAATGAAACTATAAACGAACCTCTTTGCAAATTACAGTGCTGCCTTAAAGACAAAGCAAGTGACATCGTGCACATCACTGATATTCAATGTTCCCTCATTAATAGTCCCTCACTACACGCTATCAGTGATGATTACCACCGATATTCGATGCTCACCTACCTTGTGAATAGATGTGTCTGGGGGTTATTTTGTAGAATGTAATTTCTTCACCCATTTATAAGTTGTTTATTCGTTTTGTTCTAAATTATAATGCGTGCTACTTGATAAGACAAGCAATAGATTATGTGACTGTGTAAGAAATCTCTTAAATATGCTATTAAAAGATATCGAGCAAAGTTACTATTAAACATGTTAAGGGATGATTGTTCTGATCACCGTCATAAATATCAGCTTATTTCAACGATCGATCACCGTTTCTTTCAAGAACGCATGTTTCCTACGACACGTTTGATATTCTTATTCGTACGGTTAACAAAAATTTTACCGTTTTAATAAAAGATGTACATAAACCCAATAAAAAAAAGTACACCGTTGAATGAATTTTGAAATACGTTAACACAACTGTTACAGAAATGTTCATTACAACTGGTGTAAAATATAGAAAGCATGTCAATCATACAGGAATACATAGAAATGGAATCGCCGTGCTACACTATACTTGGAAATGGATAATTCGAAGTAAACTACAGAATACGTGTACAGAGTGTATAAAACTTAACAACACATTCAGGATTGTAACAGGAGCGTTAGCCGTCGTAATATATGTCGTCCGAGCAAAAATAATGGTAGTATTTGCTGCCGCGTGTGAGATACGATGCATGATTAAACCACGCAAACAATTTTAAATTACTGCTTTGATAGAACGAATAGGAAAAAGACTCCACACTGGATGTTCATTGTGCGTGTATGACAGTTTTTCTTTTGATCAGCGCTAATCATTAATTTAGAAGTTTAGTTTTACGAGATACACACACTTTAGAAATGAGAAATGAAGCTCTAGCAGTTACCTACTCAACTAATTATTGACTCTCAAAAAATATGTCCCTTTCAAGGGCCCTTAACACTTCAGAGGAAAAAATTAAGTGCTGCCAAGGGAAGAATACGACACATAAGATAAGAACGAGTTCATTATTTTACGTCTTCATCCTTGTTGATCATCAAACATTTAAATAATAGAACACTCATCGATTTTGCAGAGTAATGTATTTGAAAAGTACTATGTTCCGATGACAGTTTTAAATGGATTCTCTAACTTTGTATTGAAACTACCATTCTTGATTATTTAATTAATTACAGTATATGTATGATTCCAAATATTATAGTGCATATTATGTTCTTGACAAGTCATTACGTCTATTCAAAGCGATCATTCATTACTTCCATTCCCACTGTCCTCCGCAGATGCATTGTTCGCATTTCTAAAAAAAAAAAAAAAAATAATCAACAAAAAACCGGCAACATTCACACGTCTGAGAAAGCACAGCATCATGGCAGGAATTTGCAGAAAACACTTCGTCAGCGCAGTAGACACGACTTCTTCCTCGCGAAGGCCGCAGAGATTCCAAGCTCGGCCCGGCCGGGCCCCGACCGCAACGCGAAAGCAGCACAAAGAAGAGAACAAAAACGAAGAAAAGGCGCCCAGACAAAATTTAGCCTGCCTCTTCCATCCGCCCATGTACCGGGCCGCGTGGCGCGGCCTTCTGGACCGGGTCCTGTCGCTCCCTTGGGGAGAAGTTATGGAATTGTCGAGTGAAAATTATATATGTTGTGATAATAGTAACGTACAATTTGGCGTACTCCAGAATCGTGCGCATGTAATTACTTTAAGTAGTATGTTACATTTCATCATTCTTGGTTTCTAAATTATGTTTACTCTAATTTTTAAACTAGGTGATCAGCGGTGTAGTGATCAGGCAACTCGCCTTCCATTCATTGGTACGGGGTTGAAATACTACGTGATTTACGCAAACGACAGAATTAATATCTTACAGGGCCCTAAACTTCACCGAATGATGGCCCCCCGTAATTACATTGTAATATCTCTGATTTTTAATAAAAATTAATAAAGTAAATCACAACCCTTGCAATTAAACAGTTTTTCAAAAACGAGAGAAAGAGAGAGAGAGAGAGAGAGAGAGAGTAAACATGAAGGCGGCTCCACACTATCGTTATTCAGCGAACAGCGAGCAAAAATTCGCCGAATCCCGAGTAGTGTGGAAGAGTTGCTTGGTATTTGCCGAGTAACGAACGTTCGGTGCTCGCACTACCCATCGCGAGTCGGTCTTTTGGAAACATCAAAGGAAGCGAACATTCGTCGAACATATCAGCTGTTCGGTATGGGGCGAGCGGTAGCTCGCTGTTCAGCGAATACCGAATGTACGGAGCCGCCTTGAGAGAAATGAGAGCGAGAGTGAGAGAGTTCATGAGATTACTGGTCGAATGTAGACTACAGAGACACGAGGGAAGTTCATAGCAAAGGCGTCGCGAGTCTGCGACTACCTGTGCCCATTTCCAGTCGCCTAATTCCAAACATACCGTTTAATTCCAATAGATTTATATTAAAAATAACATTTGATAGTTTAAACCCTCCCACAAAAGCGCATGATCCCAGGGGGCATCATCGCGAACAACAAAACTTCTCCTACAAAACGACAATTATGCTACGGGGTGGCAACACTGTCCGGGCCGGTCACGGAGGCTGCATTCGTCCCCACGCCTCGCTCCCCCTCCCCCTGCAGCATCTCGTCGCTTCGGCGCCGCTGCCTGCGACTTCCGCAGCCGCGGGGCGACGACACGCGGTGCGGCCGGTTGCGGCGGCGCGCGCCCGCGCAGGCGCCGTTTGGCCCGGCCAAATTCCGCGCGTCAGCCGTCGCTTGCGTGACGCTCCGTCTGCACGAGCCTCCACCTCACTCTCTCAGTCTCTCTGGTTCGGCACATACTTCGTGCTATTCATGCTAATGGCCATTAATGGTAATAAATAAACATTTATTATAAATTATATGGCGTTATTGTTTAACGTCAATATATACTGCGCCCAATTATTTTAGAAACACTGGCAGCCACTGAATCTGCACACCTTGGGTAGCGGGTAGCTGATTGCGACTTGCAATCGATTTTACATTCCACCGACATCTAATATCAGGACATCAATTTAGGGAACAATAACATACATAATAAGAAAAAAAAGAAGAAGAAGAAATTACACCAATAACCCTAAACATTTGACAAACCGAGAAAATTGAAGATGATTGGAAGATTGCTCTAATCCACCCATTACACAAAAACGGCAAGAAATCAGATGCAAACAATTACACAGGAATCTCTCTACTACCAGTCACATTCAAAATTCTATCGACGTGTCTCTTGAAGAGAACACAAGAGCAATTAGAACGCAAATTGACAGAATATCAAGCAGAATTCAGACCAAACAAGCCCAGAACAAATTTTCAACCTCAAAACCATACTCAAAATTCGGAGAGGACGGAGATAAACCATAGTCGAAATTCGGAGAAAATTCGGAAGTCAAGTTCATGGGAGAAATCTCAGAACCCTTCGGTATTAAAACGGGTGTACGACAAGGCGATTGGTTCTCTCCTCTTCTGTTCAACATCGTTCTAGACAAGGTTATGGAAGAATGGGGGAAAGAATTCAAGAAGCATGGATTTTGGAAGCCAATCTCACTTTATTTTCCCCAAAACAACCTCTACAAATCATACCTCGCTTTCGCAGACGATTTGGGGATTCTAGAATAGGACAAGGAGACAGACATCAAAAAGTTCGAGATCCTACAAAAAAAATTCTGAAAACGTAGGGATACAAATTTCATGCGAGAAAACAATTTCGTATGTTCAAAGACAGAAATCGCAAGTCTGAAGATTTGATTTGATTTACTTGGTTAAAAAACAGTAAAAACTGTATATGACGTATGGGAGAAGAATATTTGCGAACGTTTTCTTGAGTATTCCATCCCAACATTTTAACGATAAATAGTATAAAGTTTCAACAACAGCAGCAACCACAATAATATTTAGAAAAACGGGAGAGTATCAACATTTGAAAATTGGATGAAGTACGGTAAAATCAATAGGGCACCATACTTTAAATACCTCCCGAGAATTCATCAAACCTACAGGGCTTGAAAAAGTCTCGCAGTAAAATCGCCTCCAAAAAGTGAAGAAAGCATGAGGACTACTCCAAAACACCTACAACAAAAAATCCAAGTCAAAACCACAATTCGACACTACAACACAGTCCTAAAACCAACAACCTTGTATCCAAGCGAAACATTGGCTCTTAACAGAAAACACGAACTTTAAGAAATCAAAAGAAAGAAAAACAATTAGGAAAATTCTACAAGCAAGACATACAAAAGACAGTTACAGACTACAATCAGTCAAAACAGTAGAAAAGTTTCCAAACGTTGAAATTGACATTAGGAACAGGCGAATGAAATTCTTCGGCCATCTTAATAGATTACCGGAAAACTGATTGACAAAAAAGATTATGTAACCTTACTTAAGAACAAAACACCTTCGCTGAACAAAATTCGGGAAGACCTCAGAAAAGCTAACATAATATCAGATGACATTGTAGATAGTCACACCTTCAGGCACAAAGAAGACAACCGGGAAGTTGCACCAGAGCAAACAAATCAAAAACAATACACACCGAAATGGTCGGAAGAACGTAAACAAGCTTTTTCGGAAATAATGAAAGCCTATTGGAAAATAAGAGGAATCCAATCTTATATCTATGGGAGGATAATAATAATAATAATAATAATAATAATAATATTAATAAAAATAAAACATTTTCATTACTGAGCGTTAGTGAAAGAGGAAAAAGTCATTGTCTCCCTGTTTTTCCGAGCCGATAAACACCTCAAGAGCCCCGTCATGATTGATCGTTGAGCATCAGTGTATCCTTGATGGCAAACTGATTTTACCTTAGTGTCAGTGCAATTATCAGATACGGAAATGGGGATGCTTCTTGATTTCATAAATCCCCCGACAGTTCCACAAACATCACGAAGAAAGCCCACAATGCCACGCCACAAATGGCGCGGGGAGCAGCAAACGCTGACGTCTGGACGCGCCAACGACAAGTCGTTATTTGGCCCACGAAACCTGAATAATCGCCCATCGTGTCTGCTTCGCGACTTCATCGTTCTGCTACACGAAAGGACTTTAGATAAGTTAGTATCCCGTGTTCATAATGTATTTAAATGCGTATTGTATTTTATTACAATGACAGGAGTAAAATTAAAACTTAAAAATTGAAATTTACAAGTTAATCTATCTCCAAATGTGCATTCCCTTACTGCTTATAACAATTATTAATTTTATTACTGTATTCATGCCTGTCATAATTACAGCAGACAGCTTTTTTCTATGTCTCATTTCATGTGGGTATCGTCCAGTTTCCCAATTACTTTATAATAAATTCTAAGATTGTCACATGCATTGCTTCTTGGTACTTAAATGTGGCTTACAGTGTCCCTCTCGACGCACAAGAATGTCGCATACCGACTACTTCTGTTCTTTTAGAAATGAAAATAAGTAAAAAATTAAGTTTGCCATTTACTAATTGCTTTTCACGAGATTCGCAATAAACAGTGTAAATTTAATATTTGAAGTGTTTTTTCATGAACAGATACAAATTTGGGGGAAATTTCGTTAACCAGTGTAACGTATGTGATTCACATTTGTGAACAAATGTGATTTACATTTTTCTTTGTATTATTGAAAATAAATTACAGCAAACTTCGAATGTAAAGCAAACCATGTTTAGATTGTATTAACCTACAATGAAGAATGTATATCATGTGCAGAAGACACCCATTAGAATCATTCAATAGATCGTCTTTTAGAAGAAAATATTAACACAAAGAGGATACATATAATAAATTATATTAATAATAAAAATAATAGAAATGAAAATAATAATAATAATAATAATAATAATAATAATAATAATAATAATAATAATAATAATAATAATAATAATAATAGCATCTGCTTAGAGAAATAAATCACTGGAACAGCAGTAATCCTTCACGAGTAAACGAGAGTAAAAATACTATTTAATCATACATTTTTAAAGTGCATTCTTGAAGGCACCAACACTCTAGGCTAGAGTCTAGCAATACTGCAGATAACTCCTTCATACTTTTTATTGCCCTGTGAACAAACGAACGGTCATCTTACTCGCTAGTGCATTCATTTTCCTTACACTGCAACTCTTCTGCATAAATATCCCACCCACGCCCCCCCCCCAGCACACAATCAAAGTCCGGCGCATAACGCCACCCCGCCAAGGGCGTGTCTCGCATAAACAAGCCGCGCAGCGTCACGCCACGCCACGCCGCAGCTCGCCAACGGGAAGCCATCAGTTTTGTTCCCGCAGAGCAGATAAGCGCCCACCGCGCTCACGGCCGTCGCCAGCGACGCCTCGACGCCAGGCGCCGGCGGGACGCGACGCCGCACGCGCCCAGAGCCCCCTCCGTGATGACGTCACGCACGCGCCGCCGCCGCCGTCACGCACTCCGTACGCCCGCACCCACGGCGTAATCCCTCCGTTCAAGCGGCGTGCCACATCGCGCAATATACGAGTACACAGGATCGTCTTTAACAGCGTTGTAGACCAAGGGGATTTTTTTATTCATTTATTTATTTTACGTCAAAAAAAGTTGAAATTGCGTATGACGTGCTATGGGGAGAAGTGAATTCTGTGCACATTTTCAAAATTCTGTGATCCCTACACTAAGTCATACTACATGAATCTTTAAAAAAAATTTTAAAAAATCTCTCATGTAATAAAATATATTTTCAAGCATAAATAAGCAATAAATTTTGGGCTCTTATCCACGATGTCCTTCGTCAAGGAATAATACTTCCTGTCGCAACAATATGGAAACTATAATTTGAATAACTATATTACCCACTAAATTCTAGACGACGTGCACAGATAATGAAGTCACATTTTTCCTTTTCTATTTCCTTTTTTGCATCTTATTCTTCTACCTGCAGGAATTTGGCTTGGGCCTGTTCTGGCCTCTCCACCCATCTTCTGTTTAGTCGCTCAGGATCTTTCTTACCTCCAGGTTTATTACTTAATGCTAGTTTTGGCAATTTGTCATTCTTTCGGCATGTTTATGCCATTTATCTGTGTTCTTTTTTCAGAGACATCTAGACCAGCATTACTTGAAACAGGTGTGGAATGAGTAATATATATTGCACTCCACTGTCACCTGTTAGGGTATGTGGATAGTTCAAACGGCCGTGCACCAGGAGATACACCAACCGGGCGTGCACCAACGTTCGATTCCGGCCAGGGAATATTTACGCATTGAACACTTAACGCATTTAATTACAAAAAAAGTTTGTTGTAGTTTTACACGGGAATGCTAATTAAAGCAAGTTGTGTCTGGTATAAAGAGGTCAACATTTGCGTTGCCCGGGCTCGAGCATGGTAATAATAATCGTGGAGCCCGCAAGGCAGGAACCTCACCGTTGACTTGGACATGCAGAGGCAAAGCGAGTGAAATTCACTTGACCGAATGTGCAATATTTTCAACTTATCTGAATCCAAATATCTTAACACGCACTAGAATTTTAATCACTGCGTAACTTCTATTTAAATACACACAATACACACATGTTTCGTTCATTCTTTTGAATTTGGCGTTTGGCAAGGAATACACGACCCGGGGAAACGCAGTGGAGCATGTCACTCTTCCAAAGCAATTGGGGAAGTCTGTCAAATTTCAATTCATCGTCTGCTTCTTTACTCCACTGGTTAATTCACACACCAAATGAAAAACTAGCACTTCCGCAGTGTTTGTGCAAAATGCAAATCCAAGACGCGGAATCTTACACGGTGCCAGATTTCCTAACGAGGCATACTGGAGCACAATCCGATTTTCATTTGCGGTATCTAACACAATTACTATCGTTTTTAATTACATCGCGTTTTTTTTCGTAAAAAATACATAATTATCCAGCTTTATAACTTCCCAATACCTAATATACACTGTGAATCGCATATTGACGTAATAAAGTATTATTGTGGAAACCTCTTTGACCATCAGCTAATTAATGCCGACTTCTCTTCAGCTCTGCTCGCTTTAATGTTGAACAACTAAGAACAAAGACGCCGTTAAAAAGAAATGATTAACACTAGTAAATCTTGAAAATTTGGTGAAGAGAACATCCTTTTGAATTTTATACAATTTATAACTAAAATTTCGAAAATAATTATTCCTCTCTCTTCAGACTGTCATTAAGATGATATGTTTTTTTCAGAACTTAAGATATTTTATCATCATCATCATCATTTTTATCATTTTTATTTTTATTTTTATTATCATTATTATTATTATTATTATTTTTATTATCATTATTATCATTATTATCATTATTATTATTATTATTATTATTTATTATTATTATCATCATCATTATGATCGTCATCATCCTCCTGAGGCTGAGAACGTAATAGTTTACCATTCACCACTGGGGGTTTGCGATTACATCCGTTTTCAGCGAAATGAACAAAGATTCCCTCGCCGAACAAGGCTTCGTAAGACGAAAACATGGAAAACGGAGTCCTCAACAGACAAGCAAGTACTAAGACAGACCAGAGATCGCATTAGGGAGGGACATAAAAAGAATCAAAATCACAAAGAATTGTCGCTAACAAAAAGCGTATAACCTTTAGAATGCCATTCTGCATGTATCAATAATATAACGACAAAAACGGTACCTATTATTTATTTAATGATTTTCATTTACAGCCGAATTTCACGGGTCTTAAAGAAGCACACGTGGGTGTTCTTTTCTCAATGAATATTTTGTAATAATATTTAACATTTTCTTTTGCTACTCTACTCCTTACTTCAATACATTCAGATAAAATGTATTTGCGACACATCAGGGTTTCATTACTGACAATAAGAACATTATCGACTTTGATGTTAGATGGCTCGGAAATGAAATTTGTGGGAGTTCTAAAGAAATTTTTATCTACTTTAAATTGTTCCGATGACGCCTTGCTATTAACCGTTTTATTGTAATTACAGGTATAATTTTAAAAAAGCGGCTCTATTTCGTGTAAAATGAAGGAACTCGGTAACTATATTATACGAGAAAGTAGGGAGCGTACGAAAGTAGTTGAATTCGAAAGCTAAAACTTTTAATATTGATCATTAATTTCGTTAGACTAAACATTTGAAATTTCCGACTTAAGGTACATCTATATTTCACGTCATAAAAAAATGTACATTCCTGACCGTATCATAGAGAATATAATGTGTCAAGATC
Source organism: Teleogryllus occipitalis (assembly GCA_011170035.1). Classification (NCBI taxonomy): domain Eukaryota; kingdom Metazoa; phylum Arthropoda; class Insecta; order Orthoptera; family Gryllidae; genus Teleogryllus; species Teleogryllus occipitalis. The sequence continues at coordinate 140,679 of BLKR01003340.1, forward strand.
GTTTAACATTGAGTCTCTCCGAATAAGTAAGCCAGATCACCATATAGTATGTTGGAATTTTTAAGAAATCTGACACAAACATTCCATTCTTCAAAAAATGTGAACGTACAATTACAGAAAAAAAATGTTAGAAAAATCAGAAGATAATTATAATTTCAACACTGATTTACATTCATTTTTTATTAATACTACTGAATTGATACAGTTCTGAAGAAATCAATGTTAATTCGAAACCTTCCAAATTCTACAACAACTCCAAAGTAAATGGTTCCAACGGTCTGTCATTCGAGCGTTGCGCCACAGCGAACCGAAACACCTGGCCTATTACACTGAAAATTAATGAAATATTAACGAGCCGTAGGCCGTTGGAAGAAATGAAAGCGTAGTCTGAGGACCAAAGGCAAGCCTAAATGGAAGTCGACTCAAAAGAGTCAGGGCAGTCGGTCTCCGGGTAATGTAATGTTTATTTGTTTGTGTGTTTGTTTGTGTGTTTGTTTGTGTGTTTGTTTGTGTGTGTGTGAGAGAGAATTCATGTAAAGAACAATATTTTTTATTTAATCTCAAACGTAACTTAAAACCATTCCTAGTTGATCAACTGATGACTATTGATAAAATGCTGAATAGGCCCGACAGGACTCTCTGATTTGTTTCTAATCTAAATGTTACTTTTCCACTCTAACGTGTCATGCACGTCGTACAGTTTATTTGCCTTAATAAAGTAAATTAGTTGCATTTGAACATTTCAATGTGTAAACAAATGATTAATGCACTCCACAGATTGTGCGCTTAGGAATTGAACTGAGAGCAGACAGGAAAGTAACAAAAGTGCTCAACACTCCTCCGCCGCCAACCCCATCTCCCTCTAGCGTGCAAAATCAGGTCGAGGAGGTACTCCGCGTGACTGCGCCCAGCTTATCAACCTGTTCCGGTTCCGTCTCTCACTAACGTACACAATCAACTAGTACACCACGGCGCGGGGGAGAGTAAGAGAGACGGCACGGGCGAATGGGAAGCGGGACGGAGAGAGGGGAATGCGGACGGAGAAGGGTGGGGGGACCAGACGAACTGGCGCACGACTAGCGCACGCCAGCAGAGGACGGCGCCATTGCCGTAGCGTTGACAAAGCGCGCAAGGCTGCTGGGGTGGAGGGCTGCTGGGGGGAAGAGAAGGCGGGACCCGCGAAGAGGAGAATGGAGGGGAGGAGAAGAAAGGGGGAGAGGATGGTCTGGGGGGTGCGGGGGAGTGGAGCGGGGAGGCGGCAGGCGGATAACGAGATCTGGTCGCGAACTCCGCTCAACTTCGCCGTGGCCGCTGCGCGCGATTTGTACTGGGCCAGCCACCCCGCCCCGCCCCGCCCACCCACCCTGTCGCCGGTGTGTCGGGTGCTCCGCAGGAGTGGATTAGGTCAGCCGCTCAGGGCGCTGACAACGCTCAGGGCAGGAGGGGAGGGGCGCGAGTGCGGGGCGGCGGGGTCTACGTCAGGTAGCGACGCTCACCATTCTCTTTTCCTAAGAAGGAATACAATTCAACATTTGTTTCGAATGTGAATTTATAATATCCTTGGAATAAAATGATCCCATAATCAAAAGGATTAATAATAATATAAATAAAATAATAATATAAATAAAATAATAATATAAATAAAATAATAATATAAATAAAATAATAATATAAATAAAATAATAATATAAATAAAATAATAAAATAAATAATATTAATAAAAATACTCATGTTTTACTAACAGGAATTATTACTATTTTCTTAACTCCTGACGACCTGGGCGCATTTAGGAAATTACCTCCCTTCTCTTGCGCCTTTCTCGATCTGGGGCCAAAAGAAAAGGGATTTCATTTTCCCTGTAATGGTTTAGTGGATGAATTACGTACTATGAACACATAGGATATAAGGGAAACGCTGTGCGTCACACGATAAATGAAACACTAGTACACTACGTCCGGCAACGGAAACGCTAAAACACATGACACGGTGCAACTGGAAGACGTACACTGTTACGCAACGAGGTTGCGACAAAAATCGGGGTTTCATTCGATTAACCCTAAAATACAACTATTCCTATTAACACGATACGCATTGCGCTAGCAAAAGCTCCGAAAAATGAGGCAAAGTTCGCCGACGAATCAACGGTTTCCCCAGGTAGCATCGAACACTGACCTCCAATCTGTTGCTCCTCACTGTCCCCGCCTTTCAGTTGCTTCTAGGGGGAGGGGCTAACTGTTGTTGCGTCCAACTGGGCCGTGTCGGCAGAGCACGCTCTGCACTCCGTGCGCGGGTGGGTTGGTGATGCTGGGCAGTCAGCTGCGCAGAGGAGATTGCTCCAGCTGCTGCGGGGCGCTCACGTTGCTTCGAGTGGGTGGACCGAGGGCCGTTCCACTTACAGTAGAGTACGAAGACTCGAAAGGCTCCAAAGGCGTTCTCTGACAGTTTCATACACACAGGATGTAACAATTTGGTATGGTAATGCAGGGAATACGTCATCTACTTGACTGTCCCATAACTGTATTTTAGTTTTTATTATGACTATTCTTCAATAAAGAGGTGGGGCTACTAAATCTCACGAAAGTCTTGATTTTGATTGAAACTGTTATTCAATTTTAACGGTAGTCATTTACACTCTCATTTAGGTCTTTATTTTATTTTTATACGTGTACTTTACACTTCGAAACGCGACACCATGAGATGTTACGGCAAGATCATATGCTCCGTACACTTCAGAAACAAAGCAAAAAGACCTATTCAAGCGTATGTCTCGTAAGAAGTAAACGAAAGTACGGATAAAGATAGTCTTTACACAAAGAAATTGACATTCTTGTAAATTACGCAAGGCAATTGACACAATCTTGTCAGTAACACTCAAACTTTATAATGAATATGGTATTGTGTGTATATACAAGCACCTGAGGATGATCCTGCTTCGTTCAGCGGACGGATAGAGTGGGTAATTTCAGGTGATAAAACACCCGCGTTTTCATTAGAATACCAATAACAATTTTTTTACCGTTTTCACCCTAGAATGCACATTTCCCTAGACAGTGTTTTTGTAATTTTCCATTTCGTCGTAGCTTGTATATTACCTAAATGTGGTGCACATTTCCTGAACTCGAAATATATACCTGCTCTAGTGGACTTTGCAGGTTATTAGAAAACAGAGTGAACTGCTATTCTGACGGTCGGCTGGTGAGATCGGGGGAAATTGCAGAACTGCGCACGATACAAAACTATCGTAAGATGCTTCCGTCAATTTACAAATTTACAATTTTCTTTTGTATCAGAAAAAAGATTTTTTTTTCTTCGGCAATACTCACGAATTTCCTCAGAGCTCCCTATTATTTTTAAGCATAATTTCTGAACGTTGAAAAGTTTCTCAACAAAACGAAAAAAAGTAAAGGTCGGTGTGTTCCCCCACTCACCCACTTCAAATGCTTCGCGTGGATACCGAAGACCTACCACCCCTAGCGAAGCAACGTGCGCTCCTGCGCTTCCTCGTTCCAATTTGAACTTCGCCATTTGGAGGCGCGCGATTTCTTCCTCCGCGGGCGAGCGGCGCGGCGCGGAGGGCGGGGCGGGGCGGGGGTCGCTCTCGTCAGCCGGAGTGGATTAGGTCAGCAACTACGCTTCGCTGCCTGCAAAGCACACGCTCAGCCTCATGGTGCTGCAGCGACGCTCCGTGGGCGAGCGGGGCGGGGACACAAATGTGGAGAAAGAAAGGCTCAGCATTATTCTTTATTTAACGGTAAACATTATGGATCTCGATTCAATGTAAGAGGTAAATGAAATTATAATTAAATATTATTATTATTATTATTATTATTATTATTATTATTATTATTATTATTATTATTATTAATATAATTAGCCGAATAATACAGCCGAAAAGCCGTATCCCTTTAATTACACTCCCCATAATGTCACACGTTAATCTCTCTCCAGGATGGAATATGACTGACCCTCGGAATAAAATGTGCAGCGTGGTCAGAAATGGTCGATACGCTAATAATAATAATAATAATAATAATAATAATAATAATAATAATAATAATAATAATAATAATAATAAATAATAATTTGCATTATTTGACATGAAATAATTGTCACAACTGGGAGAACACTCCAAAAATGACGAAATGTAACTCTCATATGAATAATTTATTATAATGAATCACAATTTAATTATTGCAGTATTATTTCAAAATTGCCTTCATTATCAGTAAAAGGTTTCCGAACTGGCATCCACGGTCGTCTAAGGAACCGAAAAGCGATTTTAGGGAAACCCTGAAGAGGTCATCAAGAGAAATTTGGCGTCATTTGCGATTGTTGCCACGTCCAATTCTTTCCTTTTTATATTTGTTACAGTCGTTTAGGCGGATTGCGTCCTAGAAATCCACCCGCGTGTGCATCGATGATTTAGTTCCACTGTACCGAGAAGACATTCACAAAGAGTACTAAATAATTTGTTGCGTTTCATTTATAACGTGATTCTGTGTCTACTTATTTGTGGTATCTACTGTATCAGTATGTCTCCAAATGTTAATACGTCTAAAATATTTTACTTAAAGTAGTTTATATAATTGGAGATAACTTAAAGGATTTCAATGCAATAAAAAAATTGTAGAGATCGACAATGAAAAATTACTTTAATATTTTAATTTTCTGTCCCGAGCCCACTACAAAAGGGACGTTTTGTATGAATAAAGAACCGAGTTAACTCGCATGTCTAGAAACAATCAAGGTATCACAATGTCGATGTAAAAATGTAAAATGCGAAGAAACAAATTGTTAAAATTAAACCTTATATAATGAAACATTTTCCGACAAGTGTAACATCTCTATAAATAAATAATCCGTTGCGACAAGTATCACGACACGCACAACATTCATATACTCAGCAGAATTTGTTGTCAAATTTTACTCCGTCCATAACCGTATCAAATTTTCATTCCGAAAGTCTCCACCTAATTAGATAGAATTCAACTCGTACTCGCACCATTTCCTGTTAAAAGACGATATCTCAAGGAGAACTCTAGAGCTTGTCAAAACGTTACGGTACGGTGAAGAGAAATGAGGCACGTAACGGGTGCCTACCTCTTTTGAACTTCCACTAGTGCTTAGGCAAATGAAGCATGTAAAGACTAGTTCCCTTTCTCTCGCTAACGGAGTTCGCCTAGTTTAGTACCATTTTGCTTCTGTGTGAACAGCGAATTCAACAAACGAGTGGCTCGAGCCAAAGTAAGTGAACCTCAAAGTAACCTACAAGTTGTTTTCTCTTCAAGAAGTTGCATTTCTTATGTAGGGTAAAATTACATTATACGGGCGATGTTAAACAGCGAAATAAACACCTTTGTCCACAGGTGGAGTAAACTAGCGTAAAATAGGTGACCACGTACGTGAAGAGGACTAAAGACTTATTCAGAAATGTAAGCGTTCGTTATGCGTATTTAATATTTTCCAATGCCACACACTTATTTTGTTATAAAACAAATGTGCTCAATCCCTGGAAAATCGAACACATGACGAGAAAAAGCACATTCAAGTCCCTTGAGAGAAGCAAACTGAAAATTTGTTAGGCACATAATGTATGTGCCTTGAGCTCATATTTAGAAGCACCTTTGCGCTCTTTTAAAAATGTATTTTTTTAAAGGTTGATACACGTTTTAGTTTTATTAATTCGAAAAAAATAACTAAATTAAAGAAAACCTAGTTTATACAACACTATTAATCTTTTATTATATCTACCATTATAGAGTATATATGTCTACGAAACTTTAGGGAAAAGTGACAAAATCCTGTGATCCATTCAATTCAGAAACCCCTAACGTTATTTGCACCCACTGAAAATAAAAACTCGAATGTAGTGTGATTTTTTTTTGACACGATATTCTATTTTATCTTAGCCGTTTGGTATTATTAAAAGCGAGCTTCGCAGAACCGTTTTATTTCTTCGAATGGGGGTTATCCGGATAGCAATGCTCGGAAGGTCATATAGTTACTACACCCGATCTTCTTATGAAAATAAATTAAGTTCATGGCTCTGGAACGCCGTATGTCACATTTTCGTCCAAAAGAGATAAATGTACTAACATTCTTCTACAATATATAATAAGTTGATGAGGCGCATCGATTACCATATCAATTATATCTTGCATCAGTAGTGTGATGCTGGTGTAACAAACGACGCTGTTCCACGAAAACATTCCTTCTTCACTCTGACAATGGACATCGGACCTATCTATTAAGCCCTTGGCATTTCATTAGTGTTACTTTCAATGTGAATATTTGATTAAAAAATTAATATCAATGAAATTTACAAATCTTATTTCAAATCCAAAAGCCACTTCTGGTATAAAATATACAGACACAATATTCTTTCTAAAGAAGTCAATAGATTTCTATGTATCACCGTTTTTTGCACCACTCCTAACCAACTAGGGTGATCGCTCATTTCGTGGGAAAAATCTCCGATTATTCTCGGTTTTACAGTGGATATTTTAATATTCTGGTAAGATTTTTAATTTCATACTAGCTAAAGGAAGCATTAAATTTAGCCCGATAAAAATTTATCAATCTCATTTCGGCGTGAAAAAGTACAAATTAACAATACTTTCTGAGCAAATTAAATTTGAGCAAAAAATACTAGTTAATAATGTGTTCTAAGAACAATCTTCTTCTATAAGACCTAAAATTTCCCTATTTCTAACGATATTTCCGCAAGTTCCATTTTTTCGTGTTCCATTTGTTCAGTAGAGATCTTAGAATTTACAATGCGAAAAATTGAAAATGAAGTTTTTAGAGATGTTAAGTGAAATACATTTCAAATACCTTCCCCAAAATACGACTTTCCAGAATAAAGAGTAGCGTAAAAGATTAGCGGTTTGTCTGTGCCAATAAAGGGGAGATGCAGCTTGCCAAGCACTGGGGAGTGCATGGTTAAAAATTCTTATAACTTACTAGCCACTAATCAGTACTGCTGGCAATTAACTAGTGGCCTGTAGCAGCAAAAATACTTTTGGACGAAACAAAACAATGGTTGTACAAGAAATGTCACGCTCACTTTTCTCAAAATACTGTCGAATAATACGGCAATAAATTAAATATTACGAAATCACTCTGTAAATTCTGTAATAACATTGTATGGAATGTGTACATTACGTTTCTATGTATACCAAGAATATAAAAAAAAAGTTATTTTCCACAATAAAACATGCAAATAGGATATATGTAATGGCGTGTGGTCTCTACGCACTGCAGTATGCGAGTTCTAAGTGGAAAATTTCTAACATGTCACCTTCATTTTCGGTACATTTTGCATCGCCAGCGAATTTCCAGCTCTACTGTTCACGGCGGTCTAACAGTATCGCAACAGCGATTTGAAATGATGACATTTTTGCGGAATACGTCTACGTTCGACAGTCTGGACTATGGGGACCCGAGGAGTATTGGAGAAACGAATTCCGATTTCCATCAAGAGCATCGCTCCGGGCCAGAGCGTCTGCAGAGATGTGATTGGGGATCGCGAATCGGACCCGCTGCGTCGACCAACATGGTTGCGGCCACCCACAGCCGCTGCGGGTGGGCGGGTGCGACGGTGGATGCGGGAGCGATTGCGGAGGCGACCGAGAAGTGGAATGGGTGCAGCGATGAGGAGGGTGGCGTTAGAAAAAAGTTCAAAGTGGAAAAAGAAGCAGCAGCAGCTACAACAACAACAACAACAACAACAACAGCGACAACAACAACAACAATAGCGACAACAACAACAACAACAATAGCGACAACAACAACAATAGCGACAACAACAACAATAGCGACAACAACAACAATAGCGACAACGACATCAACATCAACGACGACAACAACAACAACAACATCAACGACGACAACAACAACAACAACATCAACGACGACAACAACAACAACAACATCAACGACGACGACAACAACAACAACATCAACGACGACAACAACAACAACAACATCAACGACGACAACAACAACAACAACATCAACGACGACAACAACAACAACAACATCAACGACGACAACAACAACAACAACATCAACGACGACAACAACAACAACAACATCAACGACAACAACAACAACAACAACATCAACGACGACAACAACAACATCAACGACGACAACAACAACATCAACGACGACAACAACAACATCAACGACGACAACAACAACATCAACGACGACAACAACAACATCAACGACGACAACAACAACATCAACGACGACAACAACAACATCAACGACAACAACAACATCAACGACAACAACAACATCAACGACAACAACAACATCAACGACAACAACAACATCAACGACAACGACAACATCAACGACAACGACAACATCAACGACAACGACAACATCAACGACAACGACAACATCAACGACAACGACAACATCAACGACAACATCAACGACAACGACAACATCAACGACAACGACAACATCAACGACAACGACAACATCAACGACAACGACAACTGCAGCGAGCTGGTGGCGAGGGAGCAAAAAGTCGATCGAGTGTATTTCAGAGTTTGGAGGGAAAATGAGTGCTCCGCGGATCAAGGACGTAATGTTAATGCATCCCTAAGAAAACTGAAGATGAGTGGGCAAGAAGGAGACATGACGTTTATAAAGAATGTAGTTAATAGTTGTGCATTTGTACGTACAGGCTAGCGAGGGAATGCGAGTGGGGGAGGGACGTCTCGGAACGGGATTTGACTGGACCAAAAGGAACATGGTGGGACAGGGCGAAATGAAGGACGAAGTGGAGCGACAGGACGGGACGGAGGCAGAACAGGGCGCACACCAAAAAGGTCAAGCTACTGTAGGGCAGAGTAGAGTAGGGCAGAGTAGAGTAGGGCACAGTAGAGTAGGGCAGAGTAGAGTAGGGCAGAGTAGAGTAGGGCAGAGTAGAGTAGGGCACAGTAGAGTAGGGCACAGTAGAGTAGGGCACAGTAGAGTAGGGCACAGTAGAGTAGGGCACAGTAGAGTAGGGCACAGTAGAGGAGGGCACAGTAGAGGAGGGCACAGTAGAGGAGGG